>CAJHQQ010000306.1:0-238170 GCA_905132885.1 Moricandia moricandioides | reverse complement strand
GCAGATAGATCGACCGTATCAACGTGACCAAGCTTGCTGCCGATCTTTCTCAAGTTTTTAATGGTCCACAGGTGCAGTGGGATACCAGTTATCTCAACCCAAAAAGGGATTATCCACGGATAATCATCATGAACCACCGGCTCCCATCGCACCAGAACGAACATACAAAAATTATAGTGAAAAGGCCCTTGCCGGAGAACCGTTTTGATGTCCTCTTCAGTGGAAAAGTTCAAAAGAAACTTCCCTTCACCCAGATCATTAGCTGTAATGCGACCTTGCATCCCCCATTGTCCCGGCATTGTCTGGATCAGTTTTTCAACCGTTTGTTTCTTTGGATTTAATATCTTGCCGATCAAGGAGAGACTGTAGTCATGGATAATAGGAGAGTCATCTTGATCTGTTAACTGAATCGGACCCTCATCATCATCGTCATACCAAATACCTTTCCCCTTTACGTCAGCCATATGAGCTGAACCACTCCGATTCATCGTCAATAGAAATCAACAAAAGATCAAACCAAGGCAAGCAGTATACGATCAAGGCGACGAAGATCACCCCAACCAATCTGCAACACGCGAGTTCCTATGATATATGACAAAGATCATATATCACCAAAGCGAAAGTGTTTGCTTGTGTGAAACGCCAGCAAGGAATCTGATCAAAACGAGAGAACTCAGCTGCCACAAGGAGTGTTGATAGTCTCCCTTGTGTAGATGAGGATGCCGTCGTTAGGATCTGATCAAGAGATCTCCATTAGCACTGACCACGCACACATAAGATACGCCCATCCGCAAACTCCCTAGAACGAACCGTTGAGAGAAAAGAGTAAAAGGATCCTTTGTAACGGCTACTTCCCCGTTTGTATATTTTCCCCCAAAGAGAACGACGACAAGAAACTCTTTCCTTCTACTCTGAATCTTTAAATCAATCGGAGGAGATGATCAAAGCCGCCATGGATCTGGGTTGCTTGGATTTGAGATGCCTTTCAATCTCTGTTGTAACCGGTTTAAAGTTAAGAGAAGTTTAGTAACAAATACTAATGCCGCAAATCATATGTTCATTTAACTAGATGAATCAATATTCTTTACTTGGATTCCTCCTGTATTAATTTTGTTACTTTTTACTATTTGAAAAAAATTAACTTTAAGCTGATTTCTACGTTAAATTATAAATCCAAATATGGATGCCACGTCACAAATATGTTGGCTAGAAAAGACTACCGAAGTTGACAAGAATAAATCAATGTTCCTTCATTTCCTAAGATATATAAATGTAGTAGATTTTCATATTTTTTTGGTTAGTATATATTGTTTCCGTTTTTTCTCTCGCACAACAAAATGAAAAAGATTTTGCAAATATAACTCAAAACGTGGTTGGCAAGGCATGTAATGTATTAATAGCGGAGGAAGAGACTAAGGATTCTTAATAAAATATCAAAATGTCGTCTTAGCTTCTGAGACGATTATGGAAGAAGCTCTGCCATGGAAAAAGATCACTCATCATCATCTTACTTGCATCAGCAGACCCCTCCTTGTTTCTTCCTCACAGTTTCTCCTTGTGGAGAGGATGTCGGAAAACTTGTGATTGTTAATGCTAATGAGTTTTTCCTCACTGACTTGGAAAAGAAGGTGAAGGAAACGCAGTTTACACTGAAGACATTGGAGATCTCTGCATTTTCCTCTCAAAGTCTGAACCTTTCTGTGTCCCTGGCATGTCCTCTAACCTGGTCGGGTTCTTGGATTCCGACGAGAACGTCTATATTAGTGTGCCCTATTTCAACATCATTGGTGCTAATTGTCCTTACTTTGCCCCTTTCCATATTCCACCTCAAAATCTATAGTCTAATATGTTTCCACATATTGCTGTTTCTTTTGTTACCACTTTTCATGTGTTCCTTCACTATCAAACTATAGTTAAAATGTTGGTGTTGACTATTTCGACTTCTTATCCTCTCGTTCATGAGACTTGTTTCATGTAAGATCATTGAAAAGCATTTATATAACTTTAAATAGATTCACAAGAACATTCATTGAATGTTGAAATATATATACAATTTTAATACACGAAATATATATAGCCTCTTATATCGCAATCATCATCATCCCTACAAAATCAATCGAAACAGTTTACTCCATTTCCAGGTTTAAAGGTATTTCACTGGTTTTATAAGTTAGTAAGTTACCTAATGGCAGCTGATAAGTTGTTGGAGAGGTAATCTCTGATTAGGTGAGCATCTTGTAATGCTTCTCCATGTCTATGAACGGGTTGGTCTTCTCATCCATACCCTACATTCACCCCCAATCTAAGAATCACATTTTGGGGCGGAGGCGCATGAGTCATGGGGGCTCAGCTGACCCCTATAAACTTTAGCTGCTTACAGTAACTTCCGATTATTTGTACTACTTGACCCACTTAAATTTTTTCATTGACCCCTATAAAATTCAACCCATATATCAATACTATTAAAACAAAAACAATATTTATCTACTTGTGGACCATTACATTTATTTAATGTCCTATTTATTCTTCTACAACTTACTTAGTTATTATTAAATATATATTATATCTAACAAAATATTTTAGTATTTTCAGAATAAGATACCTAAAAAGATATTCTAAGTATATTTTCTAAAGATTAGATTTTAATAATATCTTTTAATATTTTTTAAAAATAAAATAAATATACATTTATTTTTAATATTTAGTTTAAATAATAAAATTGATAATTAATATTAACTATAACTAAAAACGAATACTAATTCAATTTTCATTTATATAATAAAAAAAAATATAATACTTATATATACATAATTTATATTCATAATTAAATTACTACACTAAGTAATAAATATAAAGTAACTTAATTCATTTATTAACTATTTTATAAATTATAAAATAACAGAATAAAATATATTCATGAATTTTATAGCATATTTCAACTTATTAAAAAATATTAAAATACGATATATAAACTAATAAATAATTTCATAAATTAATTTAAATTAAAATATTAAAATAATTTAATAAATTTATCAAGTATGAGAAGAGTAAAATGACAATATTTAATTTATATAGTAATTATGACAAATAAATATAATAATAAAATATTTTTTACCAATATGTTTTTTTTAAAATTGTAATATAGTTTAAAGTTTTAAAATATAAATAAAATTGATACGATGTAGGTTATATAAATAAATTATCTTATTTTCATAAAATTATTTTCAGGTAAATTTTAATTTTATCATATATACTTTTGAAACAAATGTTTTTATAAAAAAAATACAGATATATAAGATTTTTAATTTTTGATAAATAAGTTATTGAATAAGAATTCATCTCGCGCTTTAAAGCGGGGGTCAAAATCTAATAACAAAAATTATTACTAGATATATAATAAAAATATATAACTAAAGAAAAATTAATAAATATTAAAATGTCTAATATGAATAATGAAATTAAATTGAAAATTTATAATAAACCAAAAACAAAACATCAAAAAAATTCTAATAACATATGAACAATAAAAGGAAATTAAATAAGTAAATAAAAAATTATATTTTTTTCAAGCTCAAATCACTAAATTGTAAGAACCGTATACGAATCGTTGATGCTCAAATTTATTTCAATTTTAGTATGCATCATTTTAAATATTGATCCATTACGATTAAAACAAAATGATAAATTAGTTTGAATAAAAATTTGTATGGCTAACTTTTGTAAAATTAGAGCATCACATTCATAATATATCCATCATTCATCTAAACATTCGTAAATTAGAAACTTTAAATATGAAAATTTAAGTCAAATTGCTATACATAATGAATCATCCATAGGTTCAATCGGTTGTCGTCTTCTAATGTTTTAGTGGGTTTTATAAAAAAATTTAAATAATGAGTTAATAAAAAAAAATCGGATTACATATAGTGTCATCGGTTCTTTCGGTTTAACCGCGGGCCCGAGTCATGTTTCAGAACACTGAATATAACACTTCATATGTAAATATATAATCAAAAATGAAAATTTATATTATAAAAATTTAGTTTGTTTCAAAAATAATCTCACGCTTTGAAAGCGCGGATCAAAATCTAATCAATACTATCTATTCTATTAAAATAGAAGTCATGACTCATTTCATGTGTGATTTTTTTATTTGGACCATCATTAGAACTTTAATAAAATGTATTTCCTTAAAACTAATGATAAAATATTTGTAACTACTTTAATCATAATATCTTTTGATATCTTTTTATTTTAATATAAATATATATTAAAAATTATAACAAATCTTTTGAAAAAGATTTTAGCAAAATCTCAACATTATATTTTATGTAACTATCTAATTAATTCTGAATTATATAAAATATAATTATAGATTAATATACATTCAAGTATATTTTATAAAATGAAAAAATAAAAATCATGTAATTTTGAAAAATAAAAGTTCTATACATATATATATATAAATTAATATATCATCTAAATAAACATAAAATTTGCTAAACGATAATATAACTTTGAAATCCAGATCAAAATTTAGTAGATATTAAATATAAAATAATTTTAAAATATGATTTTCCATATATATTTTAATTTATTTAGTAATCAGATTCAAATCGAATAAGAGAAAAATATAAAATGTAAACTATAAAAGTATTGTGTTTGTAATATTTATATAAATATTTATATATATGAATAACGTTATAGTTATACTACAAAGTTATGGTTTATATAATAAAGTTTATCAATAACTTATTATAATCTGGTGTTATATATTATCGAATTTTATAATAATTTTTGAATTTATTATAATATTATTGGTTATGCGGATTTTCTTTTTATACTCAAATTATAGTTTATATAATAAAATTATCAATAACTTAATATAGATTTGTGTTATATATTATCTAACCTTATAATAATGTTTATGTGGCTTATACTGTTATTACTATATTTTTTTATAAATTTGTATTTTTGTAGGAAAAAAACTATAATATAAAATCCTATTTTACATAAATTTTTATGTTTATTTTTAAATTTAAATATATAAAAATTAAATTGCACCTATATAATTGATGAGTAAAATTTTGGCATATATACAATAATATATTATCTAAATAAACATAAAAATTTGCTAAACGGTAATCTAACTTTGCAATCCTAATCAGAATTTAGTATAAACTAAATATAAAATAATTTAAAATATGAATTTTACGTATATATTATTTTATTTAATAATTATATGCAAATCCAATAAAATATATTTAATAAGAAATTTTAACATATAAACATAAAATCAACACACACACACACATATATATATATATGTATATATATATAATCTAAATAAACATTAAAATTTTGCTAAATGGTAATTTAACTTTGAAACCCAAATCAAAATTTAATATAATTTAAATATAAAATAATTTTAAAATATGATTTTTATGTATATGTTAACATGTATACTATAAAATTATTGTGATTGAAATATTTGTATAAACATTTAAATATATGAAAATATATGACTAATGATGTAAAACAAATATCTATGTATATAAAAATAAAAACAAAACCCGCACGGTTGCGCGGGTCAAATTCTAGTTAAAAATTAAAACATAAACAATGTTTATTTACTTGCAAGTAGTCTAGGTTGGACCATTAAGTTTATTTAATTTCCTATTTATTTTCCTACAACTAACTTAGTTATTAATAAATATACATTAAATCTAATCAATTATTTTTATATTTTTAAACGTGAAAAGATATTCTTAAGTATCTTTTCCTAAGATTAGATTTTAGTAATATCTTTGAATATCTTTTATTTAAAATGTAAATATACATTTCTTTTTAATATTTAACTTTAAATAATAAAATTCATAATTAATATTAACTATAATTATAAACGAATAATAATTCATTTTTATTTATATAATAAGAAATAAATTTTCTATAATATTTATATATACATAATTCATATTCATAATTAAATTACTACACCAGTTAATAAATATAAAGTAGTTTAATTCATTTATCAACTATTTTGTAAATTATAAAATAACAGAAAAAAATATATAATCAAATAAATTTTTACCATAATAAAAATCAAAAAATTGTATTATATATTAAAGTTTAAAATATAAATAAAATTGATATGAGGCATGTTATATAAATGAATTATCTTATTTTATTTTCATAAAATTATATTCATGTAAATTTTAATTTTATTATATATACTTTAGAAACAAATATTTTTATAAAAAAGAAACATATGTATAAGATTTCTAATTTTCAGTAAATTAGTTTTTTAATAAAAATACATCTCACACTTTAAAGTGAGTGTCAAAATCTAATAATAAACATTATTATTAGATATATAATAAAAATATATAACAAAAGTAAAATTAATAAATATTAAAATGTCTAATATGAATAATTAAATTAAATTAAAATTTCAAATAAACCAAAAAAAACATCAAGAAAATCTAATAACATCTGAACAATAAAAGTAAACTAAATAAATAAGCAATTATATTTATTTCAAACTCAAATCACTAAATTGTAATAATCATATACGAATCATTGATGCTCAAATCTATTTCTATTTTAGTATGAATCATCTCAAATATTTATCCATTACGCTTATAACAAAATTATAAATTAATTTGACTAAAAATTTGTATGACTATTGTTTTTTAAAATTAAAGCATTATATTCACAATATATCCACCATTCATCTAAACATTCAAAAATTAGAAAATTTAAATAAGCAAATTAAAGTCAAACTGTATTACATAGTGGGTCAGGTTCAACATGTAGTTTGTCCCAGGTTTTAGCGGACTTTTTGTCATTACATAGCAAGTTTTTTTCGAAAAAATAAACATTATTACATATAGAGTCATCAGTTTTGTCATTTTAACCGCGGATCGAGTTCTAGAACACTTAATATAACGCTTTATGTGTAACATTTAAATGTAGATATATAATCAAAAATACTAATTTATATCATATAAATTTGATTTGTTTCAAAAATCCCGCGCTTTGATAGCGCGGATCAAAATCTAGTCTAATCTATTAAAATTGAGTCATATTTTTATCTAATAATAAGAAGTCATTGGACCTTTTCATTAGTTTTTATCTATATTAAAAATAATACTAGAATTTAACCCGCGCAACCGCGCGGGTTTTATTTTCATTATTATACACATAGATATTTGTTTTACATCATTAATAACATTAGTAATATATTTAAATGTTTATATAACTATTATAAATACAATAATTTTATATTATACATGTTGACATATACATGAAAATCATATTTTAAAATTATTTTATATTTAAATTATATTAAATTATGATTTGGTTTTCAAAGTTAGATTACCATTTAGCAAAATTTTAATGTTTATTTAGATAATATATATATATATATATATATATATATATATGTTAATTTTATGTTTATATATTTTAATATCAAATGTTTCAATCCATTTCTTATTATATATTTATTTTATTGAATTTGCGTATGATTATTAAATAAAATAATATATACGTAAAAGTTATATTTTAAATTATTTTATATTTAAACTAAATTCTAATTAGGATTGCAAAGTCGGATTACCATTTAGCAAATTTTTATGTTTATTTAGATAATATATTATTGTATATATGCCAAAATTTTACTCATCTATCATATATTTGCAATGTAATTTTCATATATTTCAAATTTAAAAATAAAAGAAGAATTTATGTAAAATAGTATTGTTATATTATAATTTTTTAAAATAAATTTTGTTACAAAATACAAATTTATAAAAATTTATAGTAATAATAGTATAAGCCACATAAATATTATTATAAGGTTAGATAATATATAACACAAAAATATATTAAGTTATTGATGATTTTATTAAATAATTATTGAGTATAAAAAGAAAATCCGTATGACCAGTGATATTATAATAAATTCAAACATTATTAGATAATATATAGCACCAAATTATAATAAGTTATTGATAAACTTTATTAGATAAACAATAACTTTGTAGTATAACTATAACGTTAGTTATATATTTAAATGTTTATATAACTATTACAAACACAATACTTTTATAGTTTACATTTTATATTTTATCTTATTCGATTTGAATTTGATTAAATACATTAAATTATATATGAAAAATCATATTTTTAAAATTATTTTACATTTAATACTCCCTCCGTTTTTTAATAATTGACGTTTTAGAGGAAATTTTTTGTTCCAAATTATTTGATGTTTTCAATTTTCTATTTAAAATTTATTAGTAATTAATGTTAGATGACCAATAATATTATACCTTCTATTTTAATATTGGCTGAATTGTGGTTAGGTAAACAATTAATGATGATTTTTTAGAAAATGATAAAAAAAATTAAATGTTTTTTAATCTATGTGCATAATCCTAGAAAGTCAAATATTAAAAAACGGAGGGAGTATCTATTAAATTTTGATATGTATTTCAGAGTTAGATTACCGTTTAGCAAAATTTTATGTTTATTTAGATGATATATTATTGTATATATATATAAGTATAGAATATTTAATTCTTATTTTATAAAAGTACATGGTTTTTTTTTTCATTTTATAAAATATAATTGAATGTTTATTAATCTATAATTATATTTTATATAATTTGCAATTAATTAAATAGCTACATAAAATTTAATGTTGAGATCTTGCTAAAATCTTTTTCAAAAGATTGTTATAATTTTTAATATATTTATATTTAAAATAAAAAAGATATCAAAAGATATTATGATTAAAGTAGTTACAAATATTTTATCATTAGTTTTAGTGAAATACATTTTATTAAAGTTTTCTAATGATGGTCCAAATAAAAAAAAATCACACATGAAATGATTCATGACTTTTATTTTAATAGAATAGATATATACATATATATATATATATATTTATATATTAGATCATTTGAATAAAATATACTATCATATATAAGAATATTCTACTACAACACTATTTATTTTTGAATATTACCTATTTTACTTTAACAAAATCTTACAAAATCTTACTTAAAAATTTAAATATTTTTTTATTAAATAACACATTAATCAATTTCGAAATTAATAATATAATATTATTATAAATCAATATTAACTAAGATTTTATTATAAAATAGGAAAATAAAAATTCTATACTGTTTTCTATAAAGTCTATATATATATATATATATTCTGGATTATATAAAATAGCAGTGCTACATGAGTTAAATATGATAAAATTATATTAAATAGGTAATTTCAAAAAAATAAATTTCTATTTTTTTATTAAATAAATTATCATTCATTATTAAAATGGGTCAAAATTCGTATACTATATAATATTTTTATACAAAATAAATGTATTAACATAGGTTAAACTTATATATATATATATATATATATATATATATATATATATATATCTACAACTTTTTATTTTTTTTGAAACTAGCGTCAATATATTGTTTAAAAATGTTATATACAAAAAATATAATAGTATATAATAAACTTTAGTTCATATACTTTAAAATATGTTATTAGAAAACAATGAAATTTTATTAATTCATTTAAAATATTATTGATAAATATAATTTTCAATTTATTTTTATTTGAATTATAACAAAATCTATTGAAAAATGTTTTAAAAATTGTACCAAAAAATTCATATATTTTATTTATAAAATAATAGATTAGATGTAGTCACAAAAAAATATATTCAAAATTTATTTAATGTTCTAAACTAAAAAATAGGTGTGTAATTTGGCAAAGTTTTTTGACAAAATATAAAATTTTGAAAATAAATATTTAAACACAAAATCATAACATTGAAAAATTTTAAAAATATAAAATCATATATAATAAAAATAAAGTTTTAAAAGGGACTACGAAAAATATATTTATATATGTTGTAATAATTAAAGCAATCTAATATTTTAAAATTTTAATTTTAAAAAAATAAAGCTTAATATGATAACATCCAAAAATATCCTATATCAATAAAATTTACTAAAATAATATGATAGATACTACCATGTATAAAATTTATTTAACAAATAAGGCTATATTATTTAAACAAAACAGTTTTTTACTTATAAATCCTAAAATGATATATGTTAAAGTATATTTTTTTATAGTCAACATGTAAATAATAATGATCTTAAATATATTATATGAAAATTTATAAATTAAAGAAAAAAACATATTATGAAAAAAAGGTTCTCTATTTGATTAGTTCATATGATTATTTTATTGTACCTAACTCGAAAATATATTAGTAAGTAACAAAACTTAATAACAAAGTAAAATGTTTATACAAATCAAAATATATTAATAATATTGAATAAGAAATATAAATAATAATATTATAGATTTACATAATATATAACACTAAAATAGAATATATATATATATATATATATAATATTTATAATAATATCTGATACATTTATAAAATAAAAAAATATCCGCACGGACGTACGGGTTAAAATCTAGTTTCAATTAAAAAGCAGCCACTTTAACATTTTAAATTAACTCAAATCCGTTACGATCATTTATCTCCTCATATCTACATTAGGCCACGTAAAAGGGGTTTACTTTTAAAATTTAAAATCATGTATTTAAAATAGATGGAGGATAATTAGTGATTTATTTTTGCCCGAATGCTTATTCCTATATAACTAAAGTTAATTCCGTATTTATCTTCTTCCTTATTGTTTAGTTTAGGGTAGGTTCCTTTTCAAAAACAAAACAGTCTAGGCTAGTTTTTAAAAATATTTTCAAAGATATTAAAACAATTTCCAATTAATTTTATCTTCAATTGGTGCATTATTTTCTGTATAAAAATAGACATGCTAAATTAAATTTGGGTGAGACAATAACTTATTTACAAGTTTCTAAATAATGTAAATCATGTAACATCACTGACAAATATTTATATTCACAGGAACCTTCACTGAATGTTGAATATACAAGCTCATGGGCTAATGGCGTAAGCACAATTAACATAAGATGAACTTTTGGTAGACAGAGTTTAAAGAAGCAAAATACAATTCAATGACTATTAGAGTAATGGTTTATGTTTTGTTTAAATGTATATTTGGTTAGCTTAATCCGACTAACACAAGTCTATATAAAGACTTAAACTTTGTAACAGGACGTTAAGAAGAGTAAAATAAACTTGTTCATCAATGTAAGAAACTTGTTCAACAATGTAACAAACTTGTTCCAACTACAATCAGAACCTAAAATCATAAAAATAAACTTACTAAATATTTTAATTAAATTTTGTTGTCTAACTCATTTACACTTATCCAAAACGCAAATCTTAAAAATAAACTATAAATTAAACTTACTAAATATTTTAATTAAATTTTGATGTCTAACTAATTTTATCCAAATAATGATATTGTAATTAAAATATTTAAATTAGCTAGTTTAATAGTAACTAGAGTTGGTTGACAAAAAAAAATAGTAACTAGAGTTGAATCCGAACGAAATGTGTATATATATTTATTTTAAAAATAACATTGTAAATATAAATGCATTTTGTAAATTTTTAAATTTTTGTATATAATTTTATTGTAATACTTTTATATTTAGTAAGAAATTGTAATATTAGTATGTTAACATAGGTTAGGGCGTCTGGTATTCCATACGGTTAGTTAGGTTTTAGTTTTTAGGTTTAGAGATATAATCACTGTTGGTTTATTTATGAAATTTGTTTTGGTTTCAATTTTTTTTGTTTGGTTCTCGATTTTTATCCCAAGGCATATGTTAACATATATTTTTTAATTTCAAATTTTAAAATAATATTAAAATTTTAGTTTAAAAAAAATCTAAATTATTAATAATTTTATTATAAACTTTCGCTTTTAAATTTTGTATATCAATGAATTCTATTTTGTAGATATGATCTAGAAAGTTGTTTTGATTGTTACCGTAAAATTAGTATATTTATTTTGTGGCATAATTGGTTGTTATGATATTTATGGGATAACTGACTATTATGATATATGAAACAGAAGTTATTTGATGTTTTGATTTGAATCAGAGTCGGGTTTTTTATTCAAAAACAAACCAACTAAACCGACGGTAAAGAATTTTGAAATCGTCTTGCTACAGACAAAAAAAAGCTTGAAAAAGTTCCAAATAGAGGGACAAATAATAATATAGATGAAATTTAGGTTGTGAACATCAAAAGCTAAAAAATATGATGTATTCGACAAACCTTATAATTCCAGGATTGTTTGATGCCAATCTAAGGATGATTAACGTTTGTATGTTATGTTCAATAAAATCACCATAGAGAAGATCATTGTATGTGAAAAAATAGCTATGCTCTGTTTTGTAGTTCGGGGATGCTTTATCTAACCGTTGTGTTTATCTTATTCATGACGTTTGTAGTTGGTATGTTAGAAAAGTCACCGGTTTGTAATGTGGTATGATGGAATAGTTTATTGTATTGTTTGATATTAAATTATATATATTTTCTAAGTAAGAATGATAGATTGATTTTAATTTAAGTAGTTCGATATATAAATGTTATTTAATATGTTAAAACAGTTATTAGAATGGTCCTTCTATGACTTCTTTGTAGTAGATAAAAAGATAGGACTTGAGTTAATAGATTAGATTAGAATAATTCAGTTGTATTAAGCTAGTTTAAGGAGCAAAACGTTTGTACTCCAAAAGCGCATGATCACTTTCCTAATTTTAGAGATACTAGATCATTTAACCGAGCTACGCGCGGATTATATATTATAATTTTTTTTTTCAATTATTTTATTTATTTATAATTTAAATGGTTAACAAAATATGTAGTCAAAACAGAAAGATGTAAAATGTTAAATTTAGTATAAGAAAACGATTGACAAAACCTAAAACAAATTATTCTTTATCTAAAACATCTAATCTATTAAAAGAGAAGTACAAATAGGAAATAATCCTTACTTTTACCTAATATTTACAATGAATGCCACTGATATTATCCCTACATCCAAACAGTAATTCTTAATAAGGAAAAAATAAATTTGGACTAAGCCCATTAACAATTTTTGTCATTAAAATTAAATATTTTACAAAAAGTGTATATGCGTTTGCAAATTTTTTTAATAAAAACATAATTATATATATATAGCATTAATTTAATTTTACTTTTATTCATATTCATATAAGCTACCCAACTATATTTGAACTATAAAAAAAAATGTTAATATTTTTTTATTATAATCTGAACTTATTCATTATAATAACAAAATTATGTATCTTTCCATAACAATTTACTGACTAAAATACATACTAATATTTATTATAAATGATTATATATACAAACAAATACAATGTATTATTCATTTGTACGATATATATCTAATAAGAATAACTTATGTAAAATTTTCAATCACCATATAATACATATGCACAATTAGGTCTAGGACGGATCGAATATCTGAGGTATTTTAGGATATACGGGTTCAGATATGCATTCGTTGGATTCGTAAATTTGTTATCTGGATCTGGATATTCGGAGTTAGGATATTTGGACTAAAATCAGAATACACGCGGATATCCAGACCTATTTTTTTAAATTAAAAACAACTATTAACCATCTTTTTAGTCTATTTAAAATTATTATTTAAAAAAATTAAAAATCATTAAAATTTAATAAAATTGAAATTTTAGTTATTTTATATAAGAGTATATATATTATACATAGATAAATATAATTAAATTTTAAATATTTATATTCGGATCTGGATATTCAGACCTAAATTTTACTATCCGAATTTGTACCTAGATTAGTCGAATCCGTAAAATCACTATCAGGATCTCCAAATATCCGTTTTTCGAAACGGATGGGATCCCGGATCAGATAACGGATATCGAATATTAAGTTTCAGTCATATATACAATTATATCAAACAAATTGATTAAAATATTTGACATTTATAAAAATAACACCCGTGCGGACGCACGGGTCAAAGGCTAGTAAAACTTAAATCCTAAATCATTATTTTAACCTTTTATTATATGACAATTAATGTCAACCGTAAAAAGTAATTTATATAAGAAATATTTTTTATAGTTGATGTAACTATTGTTAATTTTATGTATGTTTAATAGTGACTGAAATGTTTATAAAGAGAATTATGACTTCTTTTAAGAAATTTAACATTGGTATCATGTGTTTTTATTAAAAAAAAATGGTCAGTGTCTATTTATTTTTTTGGTTCATAAATAATCAAGTATACTTTTAAATGAAGTAGAAATATAGCAGTACGATGATTATAATTGTAAAGTGGAAGTCTTTATATATATGACACTTATGTATACTTTTATAAGTTTAAACTAAAATCCCCACGATAGATGTACATCATGAGGATTTTTATTAGTTTAATATTTGTAAAATTATGTACATAGTATTTGCAAAGAAATGGTTACTTTTTAATATGTCGTTTTCGAGTCTAATGATTGGTTAGCTATGTACAATCCAAAAAACACAAACATTTACTTCTTCTTTTTTTTTGGTTATTTTTTCTTGTAACTATCCCTTACATGTGAATGGAGTGGTACATTTTATGCCAACATTCCCTCAGTCTTATCTATATCTCCATAGGAAGTTCGCTTTCCTCATTGGTCATGTATTTTTCCTTTCTAACTATTTGTTTAAATGATCACCAATATAATTATGTTTCTTAAGGATAAAATAAATCTGAACATGTAGGAAGTAGGAAAATTACATATTGTACAGTGAGAAAATATCAAATCTACATGTTTAAGACATTGTGTAAAATAACCTACAATCAGAAAGTTTTTTTTTGTTTGGTTTAATACAATCAGAAAGTTTTAATGTAGAAGTTGGTTGCTTACATAAACTCGGCCCTTCTTGGATTTGATAATTTTTCTATGTTAAAAATAAAATGTATATTTTTAAACATTTACCCCTTTGACGTATAATTTAGATTTAGATATTAGGAATAAAAAATGAACCACACATACCTAACTTGAATATATATATATATATATATATGTTAATTATATGAAAATATTTACATATATATTGATTTCATTCGTGATCCTAAAGATTGTCTTGGTTTCCTTAGTTGTGTATTTGTATCTAGTGTTTATGTATTAGATATTCTTATGAATTTCAGTTCTAGTAAATTAATTTTCCTATAATTTTATTCATTTTTTTTATTTTACATTTTGATTGGAATATATATATATATAACCAATTATAAAAATATAAATTAGTAAACAAATTAAAAATATTTTTTATTTATTGATTGTTTTATCCAACACAACTTGTTGTTTCATAATTATTTTTAATTATATATGTATAATTGCAAGAAAGATAAATTTAATCTTAACTCAAAATAACTGTTAAGTTTCATACTAAGTACTAATACTTTGTGATGATTTTAGAGTAAGTGGGTTTCTTTTGTTTGTCCTCTGTTAATACAAACCGCTACTTAGATTTCCACCGCTAACTTATATTCATGAGTTACTTAATATTACCAGAATTCTTTGAAGAATACATGCATGGTTGTCAATCGTAATCTAGAGTTACTTTATGATGCTAGTGGGTTGAATTAGTTTTCTTATTCTTTTCTTAGCTTGTTTCATATCAGATATTTTAATTTTCTATTTAAGAAATTATTCAATAATAAAATAATTATGCATCTTTTATATCAATCAAAGACACTTGATTTTTGTTCTCTAGGATGACACCCTTCTTAACCACTATAATTACATTAGTTTAGATTCATTAAAAAACATTACATGAGTTCTTGATTAAAATTGATGTGTTAACCATGTTCTGGTCCAATGTATCTTAAAAATCGATATGTTTAGGTCGGCGATTGTGGTTCCAAGAAAGCTTCAAAGAAAATGATTTTAGTTATAAGAGTAGAAACAGAGGGAGGTGGAAGGATGAATCGCTCATGAAAATAGGTGTAAATAACTGAATTGAATTAGTGATATTGGAACTCCACAGAAACAAAATTGCAGAAATAAGTAACGAATGTGGTGAAAAGGAAGAGACAGAGACGATTACTAAGCATAGTTTTAGGAGAAAAAAACTGGGATATTAATGATGGGCCTTCGCTTACTAAAGTTACATCCGACAATATTTATTTTCAATCAAAGAAATATAATATGACGTGGCAATAAGAAATGTTTCTATTGGATGATTTTTTAAATGATGTGGCATGCCTCTACATTGAGAATATCCAACTTTTAGTATTGTAAGATGATAACCATTTACCTATGTTACAAAAAAAAAAGATAACCATTTACCTAAATAAGATTTTTGTTAGGGAAATTGCATCTAATAGCTATCAAATAAATTATAATTAGGTATCTAACTAAAAAAAATTGACCACGATATTCAACATATTATATGAAATATATATACTAAAATACCCTTCGTAAATAAGGGGTTAACTTTTTTTATTTTTTTTTCTTTCTCCTCATCACAAATCGATGCTCTGTTATGACAAATACTTATATCAATGTCTCTTCTTTTGCTTCTATTTTAGCAACTAATATTTTTGTGTTATCTTTTCCTCTAATGGTGTTTGTTATCGGTAACTGTCCTAGAGAAACCAAAAAGCAATTATCTTCATCCTCTTGTTTTCATACTTTGTTTTTTGGTTATGGAGCTTGTGCCATCGCAATCCCAGAGTATTATGCAAAAATAGTGGTGAAAGTGTCGATGGTGGACCAATCAATATTTATCGTTGTATCAGGAAAAAGAAGAGTATATAGAAGATGACTTACCGTCCATACTATATTTAGTGAGAATAAATTATAGTATAGTATAATTTAATATTACTAAATATAATATATTATTTTCAGAAGTAAATATTATATTTTATTTTGAAATTTAGGTTTAGTGAATATGATTTAAAGTTTAGTATTTAGGGAGAAGGTGGTGATATGATCTAGAGTTATATTATATATAGAATTTCTATATTATAACTTTATGTATATAAATATAATGGACAATATACTGTTCTGTACTATTTGTATATGGTCTATACTATTTATTGTAAATGAAAAATAAAGTTTTTATTTATTTTGTATCATCGTTTTTCTAGTGTTGACTTCATTTATTTTGGAGTTTATATATGTAGTAATTAATTGAGTGATGTTTGTTATATGCATAATATGATTTCCCATTGTGTTATAAGAATAAAAAAATGATGATTTGTCGACTATATTATATCCAGCGAGAAATTTTTTTATTATAGTACAATCATGTTTTTATAGCCACATATGGGTTGAGGTTTGGGTCAACATTAACTTATTGCATACAAGTATAGACATTTCATAATTTCTCCAATATGGACTATACTATTTATTTTGCTCCATTCTATTTGGGTTTATGGTTGATATTTAGGTTTAGGGTTTATATTTAGGGTTTAGTATTTATTGTTGGGGTTGGAGTAAAGTTTAGTATTTAGGGATTGTGAATAGAGTTTTAAGCATATACATCTTCGAAGATATGGAATAAAACACTCGATGCATATTTATGCGGTTAATAAACTTGTGGATGTCTCCTTATTCTTTCATGTGAAATATATATATTATAACTTATATTTGGGTTTAGGTTTAGATTGAGATTTAGGGTTTAGTATATAGAAGTTGGGGTTTAGATAATGTTTAGTAGTATGTGTTGTGGGTGGGGTTATATCTTATACTATTTCAACGATATAGAATAGAACACTTAGTGCATATATATGTGGCCAATAAATATGTGACGTGGATAACTTATTTGCTGTAAAATAATTTTTAGACATATTTGTCATATATTACACAGACTACATGGACACATAGATCACATCTTTACCGGGTAATGACATAGTGAAAGAGTATAACCGGATGAATAATAGTGTAAATGTTAGTTTTTACATTATATCAAAATCACTGTCATTTACTTAATTTTCACTCCAAAATTGGTTATTCAGCAAAAAAGCCCTTTTTGTTATGTGTATTCCACCCAACGAACTCAAAAATTAATTTAGATGGGTTTTATTTGATTGGCTTAATAATATTCATATGATACTGTTGTTTCTTACAACTCTATTCTTCACTGGTATGTGTTAAGACACATAAAAGAAACTATGTTTACTAAATTATTTTTTATATATTTAACAATTTCATTTTTTTTCTTCGATATAGACGCTTTATTATATATCATTGCTGTACATTGCCATGTTGTGCAAAATGAGATGGAGTACTGAAAACATATAAGATCAGCTTAATATATTCACTGTTTTACTCATGGCCTCATGGGTATAATAGTGAAGCAAATATAATTTTTAAATTATGCATGTATTTGTAGGATCTGTATAACTCATAATTTTTTACGCAATACACATTTGTGAAGAACTTATGCAATATTATAACCAAGGCAATACTCGCTTGCATGTCTTGGGAAATTTAGCATTTACAGTGAACTATAATCGTTTTTTTTTTGGCATGATTTTCTGATGGTTCAGTAAAGAGGTAACACTAGAGATGTCTAAAACCATAAAAGGGGCATTTAATTACTTGGGAATTGAATGACAAAACTCAGAGACGATTCATCTCCTGCAACTGTTATCACAACATTCATTATATCAAACCTAAATTCAAAGGTGCATGTAACAATTGGATATATAGTTCAAACATAATCTATCTCTGAAAGTATATAGCAGAAATATCTCCAAAGAGAACACACATAACAATCTTATTACAAAGCTAGTTGTCAATAGTCTTGTGGTGGAAAATAATAAGGGGTAGAATATGAACCATTTGCAGTAGCGATGGAGAAGGGGATGTCAGCTACATCAACACCTCCCCTTTCATCAACATCGATTATGCGTATGTAGTTACGTTGCAAACCAGGAAAGGAAGTAGCAGGGACGCAGAATGGTTCAGACTTTGAGAGGAACATGGTCAGATCTCCCATGTCTTGAGTGTAGACTGCGTTTCCTTTATCGTCTAGCTTGAACACCATTATAAATTCTGTTTTCATTATGTCAACACCTTTCTCGTTCTTGGCTGTCTTCTTGTACTGCTTAACCAAGAATGTCTCACCAGTGGGTCGTGACTCCACCAAGTGCTCGCTCTTGCTCCACGAATCCAGAAGATCCTCTTCAGCCTTGGTCAGCTTGGGAATAAACCGCACCCTCTGAATCTGAAGCTTAGGGTCATCTCCTTCATCGTCAAACTTGAAGGCCATTAGAGCTTTTGTTTTCATTTTGGCTATGCCACCTTTGGTCTTCTTGTACCATTTGACCAAGAAATTCTCACTGGTGGATCGTGACTCCCTCTTGCTGCCCAAATCCCATGAGGCGATGAGGTGGCCTCCAGATCCGAGAATACGAAACATATTGTCTTTCTTGGAAAACATGACACGAGAGGAGTAGAAGCAGGGGTTTTCAATCTTGATGTTGGTCCACTCCGGTTTACTCTTACCGGCTGGTTTGCAAAAGCTGAGCTGAGGTCCCAAGAACTTGACAGCCACGACACAGTTCTCATCATCCTCTGGAGAAGATGATGACATTGAAACATTGGTGATGATCTTGGTTTGGCAGTGTGGTAGAGTCACAAGAGGAGGTAGCTGGATGCGAATGGGATCGATATCAGAAGCAACAGGGTTAAAATCGTCTTGGAGACGAAGGATTCCATCGTCCTTAAGAGTAGCTATCCACCCATAGGATGCCCCGATGGTTTGCGTTTTTTCTTCATTATGAATGTGAGGATACACCAAGTTCATAGGTACCCTCTTGTCCAGATGAGTCCAGGCACGTTGATTAGCATAGTGAACAGTGAGTGTTGCGAGATCGTGTCCACAAGGAGTAGCGCATATGATGGAATAAGGAGGGGTTTGCCGCAAGGAAGTTGAGAAGCCGTTAGAGAGAAGAAGAGAAACAGAGGATCTTCTCACCCCAATGCGAAGCTGGCTGAGAAACAGAGACATGAGAGTGTTCTTTAAGCAAAAAGCCAAGAGAGATTGATGATAGTTTCATCTTCTCTACCTAAAACATCTCCATTAATACAGAGAAATAGCCTTGTCCCCTACGGCAAGGTTTTGGTAGGATATTTTCTATTTTTTTTCTTTTCTGATGGGATATTTTCTATTTTTTTTTATTTATAACTCTTTGCTTTATGATACTAATGAAGTTACTGTAATTAAATATATCTGGCAATTTAAATGAGGCAAGAAGGCCATTAATATTGGATGTTCTTAGAGGAAAGCAAATATATATAATATTTTTTCTTTAGAAAACATATCTAAACTATTAAAACTGAAGTACATTTAGTACTTAACCCTAACATTTCCTAAATAATTACCATTGAATGCCATTGATATTATCTCTGCATCCAAACACTAATTTTTAATAAGAAAAAAATAAATCTGGCTAAGCCCATTAACAATCTTTGTCATTAGAATTGAAGAATTCATAAAAAAAATGAATATGTATTATTCAAAAATTTATAATAAAAACAAAATTATACATATATATAGCATTAAATTAGTTTAATTTTTATTCATATTCATATAAGCTACCAACTATATTTGAACTATAAAAAAGATAATAATGTTAATAATTTTTTACTATAATCTGAACTTATTCATTTACAATAACAAAATCATGTAACTTTCCATAAAAATTTAATGACTAAAATACATATTAATATTTATTATAAATAGTTATATATACAAACAAATACAATGTATTATCATTTGTAAGATATATATACTACTAAGAATAACTAATGTAATTTATAAATTAAAAAAAAAACTAATCACCATATAATACATATATACAATTAGGTCTAGGAGGGATCAAATATCTAAGGTATTCTGGGATATACGGATTCGGATACGCATTTGTCGGATTCGTAAAATTGTTATCCGGATTCGGATATTTGGGGTTAGAATATTCATACTAAAATCCAAATACACGCAGACATCTGAACCTGTTTTTTTAATTTAAAATATTTAAAAACTAACTATTAACCATCTATTTAGTCTATTTAAAATTATTATTTAAAAAGCTTAAAAATCATTAAAATTTAATAAAATTAAAATTTTAGTTATTTTATATAAAAAAATATATAATATACATAGATAACTATAACTAAATTTTAAATATTTAATATATGGATCTGAATATCCAGACTTAAAATTTTGCTATCCGAATTTATAATTGGATCAATCGAATCCGTAAAATTATTATCATGATCCATGAATATCCGTTTTTCGAAGAGGATAAGATCCCGAATTGGTTAACGGATATTGAATATTAAATTCAAGTCATATATACAATTATATCAAACAAATTGATTAAAATATTAGACATTTACAAAAATAACATCCGCGCGGGCGCGCGGGTCAAAGACTAGTTTGCATTAATAGCAAAGAAGCAGAACAAGAACAAGGAAGCACTACTTACCACAAAGATTTTTTTTTATATCACTGAAACTTTCATTGTTCTCCATACAGCAGAGACATAGGTTTGAAAGAACCAATTGAACATAAGGAAAAGAAACTTAATAACGAAAAGGAAACAACAAATGCCATTAGGCACCAAGGGGTAGGGAGCACAGCATAGTGCGAATCTACTCTGAAACAATACTTGTCATGTGCTTCTAGTACCAGAAGGTGGTGAAAGCCATACTGGAGCATTGTTAGCAATGTAAGATTGTTGTCGACGGTCTCAAGTTACACTTACAGCGATTGATCCAGCCACTTCATTTCTTTCCGGCAAAACAAAACCTTTTTGTGAAACACTGAAACTGTAACAAAACATCTTATTGCAATTCTAACAATGTCAGCATATTTGGTGTTGAAATTACACAAAATTTAGGGGGTTTATTGGACTGATGATTTGTGAGAATTTGGAGATGTACCAAATTCAAGGGGTTTATAAAAAACACGGGGATTTGAACAAACTTTTAGGGGCTAATTAGAGTGGAATCTGGAGAAAATAATAAGAATAGTTTTAATTGGAAATGCTTTTTTAATTAACACATCCCCTATATATTAATTGAGGATCTTTTAAAAAGATGTAACCTCAAGTTTGTACTAATTAAAAAATAACTCAATCATATGTGGCACTTGTGTATGCCTTCCAAATCCCATTTCAAAGAATTCTAGAGCACTTTATATAAACTATAGTCTAAAAATTATACTCTCTAGCAAAATAATATTTGTAGGCTATAGTTGGTCGCATATTTTTATTGTTTCTCAGACTTTCCTTAAATAAAACCTACGGAATTTCCTAATGTGGTTAAAATATATATAGTAATTAATAATTTTAAATAATAAAGATTTGATAACAATATGTATTTTTTTATCATTTTTGTTTATTTCTTTATTATTAAAACAAATTACATAATTACATTAATCATATAATAAAAATCTAGATTTTTGTATATGTTGTATTTTGAATTTTTCAAAACAAGTGTAAATTACTAAAATTGTTAAAAATCTCACATTAATATTTATGATTAAGGTTTATTTTATTTTTTATATTAAGATACAGTGAATATAAGATCATATGAAGAAGTAATTTTATGTGAGACTAATATATAACGTTTGTCACATAGTTTCATAACTATATATCATAGCAACAATCACTTTTAAATTTTTTTGAAAAAATTAAAGTACATAAGTCTAAAAACTATACTCTCTAGCAAAATAATATTTGTAAGCTATAGTTGGTCGCATATTTTTATTGTTTCTCAGACTTTCCTTAAATAAAACCTACGGAAATTCTTAATGTGGTTAAAATATATATAGTAATTAATGATTTTAAATAATAACGATTTGATAACAATATGTATTTTTTTATCATTTTTGTTTATTTCTTTATTATTAAAACAAATTACATAATTACATTAATCATATAATAAAAATCTAGATTTTTTGTACATGTTGTATTTTGAATTTTTCAAAACGAGTGTAAATTACTAAAATTGTTAAAAATCTCACATTAATATTTATGATTAAGGTTTAAATTTTTTTTATATTAAGATACAATGAATATAAGATCATATGAAGAAATAATTTTATGTGAGACTAATATATAACGTTTGTCACATAGTTTCATAACTATATATCATAGCAACAATCACTTTTAATTTTTTTTGAAAAAATTAAAGTACATAAGAATCAACCCGAACCAGATCCGTAAAGATTCGATCCGAACCAAACCAAATCAGATCCGTAAAGATTCGATCTGAACCAAACCAAATCAGATCCGTAAAGATCTGCAAAAATAATCAGATTTTACAGTATAAAAATATAAATTTTTAATAAATATTTCACCATGCGCAAGGCGCAGGTCTTATCCTAGTGATTATACTACTTACCAAGAAAATATGAAAACGATAACATCTAAAACCATCAAGAGTATTGTACAAGATTGTAGTGCCATGTTAAGATACAACACATCTGAGCTCGGGAATTTGTGCGTTGACCTTTAGGGCATCTTTAATGCAAGTCTCATACCATGGAATTCTTATTTTTTCTTAAATTTTTTTTAATTTTAATTAAAAAAACATAAGAACCGTCTCTTAAATAAGAGACATAAGAACATAAACATCGCGGATTATTAAAGGAGGGAGGGCCCACAAAAATCCAAAACACGGTTTCCATAAACCCTTAATTATGAATCGATTATTTGTTGTCTCTTGTATTGTTCGCGGACTCCATTGACACGTGGCGGCGCGCAATTAGTTCGTTTTTAATATTTTTTTATAAATGAGAAATAGATAAATAAATAAATAAGAAACTCACATGGGTTTGTAGGGTTAATTATACTTTAAGAGACGTCTCTTATCTGAAAAAATGTTAAAAAAAAAGGTCAAATCAAATTAAGAATCTTATCTTAAGAGACCCGGGTTAAAAGTTAAAAGATGACCTTAGGTACATGTAGCATGCCACTCTCCTCCATCAATCAACGCATGTATCTTTCTCGATTACATGTGCAAAGACTGGGACTTAATACACAAATTAGAAACGAGCTATAAGCAAATGACAATAGATAAAAAAAAAATTCTTCGTAAAATTTACCAAAAAATAATTTCTGTGTACAAAGCTTGATGATACGTAACAGTACTGTAATCTTGTAAAGGTGACTGATATCTACACAACTTTGATTAAGCGATAAAACTCATTTAGATTGTGACAACAAAAAACTTCAAGTAAATTAAAGTACTAAAAAGACAAACAACAATGTGCGTCTCACAGTTGATGCCATAAGACAGAAAAAGTTTCAGTAATTCTATTTGCTATTGCAATTTTTTAATCACTGCACCACAAGCTCATAAGCATACGAAAATAAGAAATGTAAAATAAAGTAAAAGATACAAAACTCAACAACAAAAAAACTTACAATACTCTGCAGTGATAGATCAAAATGGTCCACATACTTGTTAGAAACTCTGCAATGCTTGTTGAATTTGAAGATGGACTGGATCGCTGACAAAATGAGAGGCTGTAACCACATTGTCTTGGCTACTCACAGCGACATGGACAAGAGAACAAGAGACATCAGCATGAGGGAGTTACGTCCGTCTCTTTGCGTGTCCTCATCGCCATTGATCTCTTGGCTCGTGGTATCAATGTCCAGTAAGTTTCACTTGGTATCAATGTCTGTATAGGAAGAAGTAGAGGATTAGGAAGGAAAGGTGTGTCGATCAATTTCGTGACGTGTGATGATGTAGTTGACCCCTTCATCTCTTTCTCAATTTAGGAACATATGAGAGCCATGAACCCATTTCTTTTCTGGGTTTACCTGGTTTTATCATTTTGTAAGATTTTTTTTATATTTTCAACATATATCTTATAATTAAAATACATTAATTTTATAGTTAAAATTTTGTAAAATTGTACTTCACTTTTAATAGAGAAAATGCTATTTCATTTATTTATTTAAATGAAAATAAAATTTTAAAAGATGTTAATTTACAAAATTAATATACGGAATTTGCCAAATATGACTTAAAACTTGATTTTAGCCCCAAAAGTATACCCAAACTTGAATCAAATGCAAAAGTAACCCAAAAAAACTAGTGAAATTATAACAAATCTCTTATGATCAAACAAAAAACTAGAATTCATTTTTACGAATATAACCCAGTAAAGTCTTATGAGGTTTTGTAAGTCTCCGAGGTTCTGTAAGTCTTCTGGAAGACTTCCAAGAAGTCTTCTCGTATAGTAGATTTTAAAAATAATTTATAAATTTTATAAAAATATTTTGATGTGGGAAAAATTGAAATCATGTAATAATAAACAAGGTAAATAATATAAATTAAGATATAGTGAAATTGAATTGTAACATATATGTGTCTAGTTTTATGTATATTAAACACTTTTAAACTTGATTTTGGTAACATGTGTTGTAGTATTGTATGCATTATTAGGGTTAGATTTTGAAAGCTTAACTTTTTTTGAAAATTTAAATTTTGACTTATATTTGTTTAGTTTTGTGTATATTAAATATTTTTAAAGTTGATTTTAAGTTTTATGAAGTGTTTGTTTCTGTTTAGTTAGTTATTTTGAGTTTAGGGTTTAGGTGACTTAAGTCTTCCAACAAATAATGCACTAGAAGAGTTCCGCGGAAATCTTCTGGGTGAATAAAATTTAGAGTCTAGAAGACTTTCAAGTAAGTCTTCTAGAATGTCTTCTATTAGAAGACATACTTGAAAGTCTTCTGAATCGAAAATATTTAATTTTTATTAGAACTTTTGTCTCCTTATATAAAAAAAAATTACACATTCTCTTTGTTCCTCTCAAATGGCTGCAGCAAAATGTAATGTTTATTATTCTAAAACTTCTCAACCTCTCTCTAATCTCTTTGAACTTAAAATACCAAAATTTATATCAATTTCTCATTTTTATCTCATGTCTTTCTCACTGATTTTGTTTTCCTGGTTTTTTATTTTACATAGTTCTCATCTTCTATTCCTTTAAAGGTAGATCTATAAATTATATTTCTTTCATTTAATAACCTCTTGTTGTTTAAAGCTCTTACTTTTTAAAAACTTTTTTTGTTATTTTAAGTTCTTACCTTATTTTTGAAACTTTTCAATGTTTTAAAGCCATTTGAATGATTTTGGACAGACGTAGAAGACTAAGCCATGGAAGTCTTCTAACATTTAATGTAATAGAAGACTTCCTCGAAGTCTTCTAGCGAAGTCTTCTACCATATTTTCTTTTTTCATAAGAGGTTTGGTAAGTCTCTCGTTCCTTAAAGATCTTACGTTTTTCTCAGACTAAAACTCTGCAAATTCTCTTAAGTCTCTTAGAACTTGAATACACTAAACTTTATATCAGTTTATTATTTTTTTCTAATGTCTTTATCACTAATTCATCTTATTTTACAGGTAGACATATCTCACATTCCACTCATTTTCTCTTTTTTGAAGCTATTTGAAAGTTTTTAGATTTCCAGATTTTTCAGATCTGAGTTAGACTTTGGAAGACTTTTGGGAAGTCTTCTGACGAAGTCTTCTCCCATCTCAAATGGAGTCCAAACTTGTTTTTGTGTAGGAAGGATCTATAATAATTTTTGTCTCGTCTATTTTATGATTTGTAGGTGTACTCTTTTAATTATGAATTCTTTTGTAAATTTAAAGAGATGTTAATGAATTTTTTTAGTAAATATGTTCATTCATACAATATTATCTTGCAAAAAGTACTTGACATTATTGAATTTATTGATACAACTTCAATAGTAAACCACAATAACCCAAAAAACTAGTCAAATTTACTACAACTATGAGAAAAGACTTCTCAACAAAATTTAGTCAAATTCACAAAATATCAAACATTACATAAGTTCAAACATATAACAATTTCACTAGAAGTCTTCTGAGAAATCTTGGAAGACTTCTAGAAAGTGTTCTCAGAAGACTTCTCAAAAGACTTCTTAGAAAACTTCTCAAAAGACTTAAATTTAAAGCGGAAAATTAAAATATAAGTGAGAAATTAAAATTTAAGCGGGAAATCCTAATTTTGAGTGAAAATTGAAATTTCAAATTTCATGAAAGTTAAAAAGTATATCTTATGATCTAAGAAGACACATCAAACCAAATTATTTGATAATCTTGAATTTACTTAACACTTTTGAAAGTTAAAAAACATATCATAAAGTTACTTAACAAGTTTATAAAAACTAATGTAGAAGACTTTCACATAAGTCTTCTTGGATTAACTAGAAACATTAATAAACATGAATGTTGGTAACCTCATAATTAAAATCAATTAAGTTATGAATTTCATTCAGGATCCCTAATATCAACTAATATACATGAATTAACAATTAAATGTTAAAAAATTATACTTTTAGAGAAAATAAATTTTTATTAAATTTGACGTAGAAGACTTCTACTGAAGTCGTCAGAAGACCTCTAGGAAATCTTCTATTTAGGTCATTTTTGCAATTGAAAATTTACAAAAAAGACTTCCATAGAAGTCTACTCTACAACAGAATTCTTTGGAAGTTTTTCTTTGTAAATATTGGCTTACTTCTGTAAGGTAGACTATATTTTACCTTCATATACAACAATCTTATAATTAAGGTAGACTGTACTTTACCTTCCAGTAATTAAGGTAGACTATACTTTACCTTCCAGTAAGGTAGTTCAAAGAATATTGATCTCTTCTTCCACCGCCATAGATCATTTGATTCTTCACACTCTTCTTCTTGAACCATCTCATCATCTTCCAACTCTGGTCTTCTCCTTTTTTTCTCCTTCTCTAGAGGTCTTCCAAAATCATTCCTAAAAGCTTGTAGTGTCTCATATATCTCAGCGCCAGTTTATATCCTGTTCGCATTCCCTTTCTCTACTGTGTTGTCGAACCAAGCTTTTTTATATCTGTAACGATGGCCAGGCGGTAGTCTCTTTCTATTTCCCATGTAGACAAACTTGCGGCTGAACTTAAGCCACCTAGAAGGTGTATCCTTTCCACATACATTGCATGCTTGTTTGCCCTTCTCTTTAGATCCAGACAAGGTTCCTAAGGCTGGATAGTCACTGATACTCCAAAGCAGCATGGCTCTAAGATTGAAGTTCTCCTTCACAAATGAGTCATACACTTCAATACCCTCAGCCCACAAATCTCTTAAATCGTCTATCAGTGGTGCTAGGTAAACATCAATGTTATTACCAGGAGCTGTTGGACCAGGGATCAACAAAGTCAGCATTATATTTTCAGCCTTCATACACATAGTTGGAGGCGTGTTATAGTTCACTAAAAACACTGGCCATCTGCTGTGATTGGTGTTTTGCATGGAGAAAGGGTTCATCCCATCTGTAGAGATCCCAAGTCGAAGATTCCTTGGATCAGCAGCAAAGTCTAGCCATTTAGCATTCACTTGTGCCCAAGAGATAGAATCAACGGGGTGTCTCCTTGTACCATCTTCAGTGGCATTGGTATAGTGCCAACGCAGATCTTCAGCCATCCTTGTTGATCTCAACATCCTCCTAAACATGTCCTTGATTGGAAAATATCTAAGGACCTTTGCCGGAATCCCCACCTTTATCTCATTACTCTGCTTATCCTTTTCCCATCTTGAAACTTTGCATCTTGGACAGCTTTCGAGCTTCTCATACTCCTTCATATACAATATGCAATCCTTCTTGCAAGCATGAATGTTCTCGTAGCCGAACCCGGATATTTTCAGAAATTTCTTGATCGCAGCTAAACTCTTGGGAAGAACATTGTCTTCGGGTAACATTTCCTTAAGTAAAACCAACAGCTGATCAAAGTAGTTCTCCGACACACCACTTTTAACCTTGAATCTGTCCCGACACACCACTTTTAACCTTGAATCTGTAAAGTCCCATGATTGCTGAAACCTTCGTGTGTTTGATACAATCCGAGTACAATGGCGTTTGAGCGTCTCTTAGCTTCTTCTTAAATTCAGTTTCCTCAGGTGCTTCGTCATCATCATTTGTCTCATTGTCATTCGTCTGATTTGGACCACCATCCATCGAGAATACTGTCTGCAACAAATCAAATGCCTCTGTTTGATATTGAAGACCATTGTCTTCTGCATAATCTTTTTTTTCACCATGAATTCTCCAACAAGAACTCTTATACTTCTTATCCATACCCCTAATCACCAGATGCTCCACTATTGTATCTAATAACTGATGGCTAAGGTTGCGGCAATCTCTACAGGGCATAGCATTTCAGACAGATTTCCCAATCTTCTTGCTGACGATTTCACGAAATTAGTTGCTCCTTCTGAGTACTCGTGACTATTCCTACAAGAATCAGAAAAAAAAGTACTTAGTTTTCTTTCAATCGGCGAATACAAGTGAGCTCGATTGATTTTAGGTCTTACCTTGGCAGCCAAATCCACGTCTTATCCATTTGCTTTCTTTCAGATACAAGTGAGATCGAGAGAAGAGCTGTTGAGACAAAGGATTTAGGGTTTGTTCTTGCTCGCGAGACGAAACAAGATCTGTTCTGAGTTGTGTTCTGAAAATTTTGGCCGCCAAAAAGAACGGTTCAGATCAAAGCTTTCTTTACAAAATCAATGGTTTACGATTAATCCTACTCCAATAAGAAAGAACGGCTCAGATCGAAGTATGTGACACAGATCCATCGGCGTGTAACTGGCCACGTCAGCAATCCTCGAGTTTACTCCTCATTGGCTTAGAGTATTAATTTCGTTTCAAATCAGAAAATTAACATATAAAATAGGTTATTAAGAAAAAAAACTAAATTAAATCTTAAAAAATGTTCTATGATCATTCTAATTTAACGAATATTGTTTTTTATAAATATAAATATTTTATATGAGGTTTCATAAAATTCAATGATCTAAGCTTATATCTTCATAAACACTAAGACTTATGTATGTATAAATGTTTTAGGGTATAGGATTTTGATGAGTGAAATTGTATAAAAAGTTTAACTAATAAGTTTTATGAAAATAAGATTACAATATCACTTTTTTTGATAAAAAAAATCAGAAATCAAGTATAATTATGGTATATATGGTTTAGGGTAACTTTGGGGTTTAGGGTATTAGCTTTGGGATTTAGGGATTTATCTTTAAAAGTTTAACTAATAATTTTTATGAAAATAAGAATACAATAACCCTTCTTTTAATAAAAAGAAATCAGAAATCAAGAACAATTGGGGTTTAGGGTATTAGCTTTAGGGTGTGGGGTATTAGCTTTGGGGTTTAGGGATTTATCTTTCAAAGTACAGGGTTTTTATATTCTCGTTTTAATGGTATAAGGATTTAACTTTAAGGCATAGGATTTTATCACACAATACAACATTTTATCAAACAAGGCTTATAAAATAATATTACACATAATATTTGTTTACGTTTATCAACTTAGACATAATATCAAACATGAGTTCAAACTAAACGCAACATAATATTACATACGATAAGATTAAACAACAACAACTCTTCTTGCATCAAACGAGCTTAAGCTTATCATTTGGCCATGCCACAACTGAACATATTGCATCAGATATGATTTCGATCTTTGAATTTGGCCTCCATACTTTTGCATCACCAATCTTAGCCACTTCAACCCACACCTTGCTTGCAGTTGGACCTAAGGGTACAAAGTGGCACAAATCATTCGGATCCGTTGAAGCAACTCTTCCTTCAGCAACCTTACGTCCAGAGTTGTTGCAATCTAAGAGAATACACTTCTGCTTTGGACTCCTGGTTGAACTAGTGCTGCCTGGACTCTACAACTCACACCAGATAATAGAACATCAATCAACAGACAAACAAAATAGAATAACTTCATTCAGTCACATACCACTGTTTTTTTCTTGGCTGGTTTCGAAGGTGATCCTATTTTCTTGGCTGCAGATTTAGTAGGTGTTACATCTGCGACAGTGGTAAGCATGACTTCAACTTTTAGGACTGGCCATGCGATTTTTTCGTTAAGTGCATCACCAATCAAAAACATATCAGCAGTTGGCCTCCACAAATATGCCTCATCATTCAGCACCTTCAGAACTTCAACACAAACAGCATTGGGACCTAGAGGTATATTGTTAACCATGTCTTTGGATTTGGATGAACAGACGAGACCTTCAGCAATAACCTCGTCCTCTTCATTGGTCCAATCATATATCTTGCATCTGCGAGTTTCACCTTCCTTGCTTTGCTAAAAGGTAAGAAACTAATGATTAGAGATAACTCATCTTTCGTATGAAGAAAACAAGATTTGAAAACTTTACCATGGATACATCGTTCTGAAAAGTTTTGATCCCTATCCAATATCACTTTATCCACTGGCCAAGCTATTTTGTATCCCAAAGCTTCATCAAGAGTTAACGCATCTGTTGTAGGCCTCCAGAGAGAAGCTACTGAGCTTAGTGCAGACCTCACAACGATCGCCACTGCATTAGGACCAATTGGTATACGACCAATTTTGTACTTCGGTTCAGCAGAGCAGAATTCTCCTTCACCAACAACAACATCTTCTGCTTCAATCCAATCAAGTATCTGTACTCTCACTCCTTCTTTGAATCCACCACTACTCTCAGATGTTTCAGCATCAACATTACTTTTTTGAGAGAAGGAAAAGGAACTCGTAAATGTCTTAAAGACCATTTCACCAAATGTAATGAAATACTTACCTTCTTTCCAGTTAAGTCTCGGACCATGCCATTTAACTCTTCAATCTCACTTTTCATTTCTGCAATCTTTGCGTCTCTAAATTGCAGATATGCTAGTTTAGTAGCTGTAACCCCTCTACGAAACCCCCTAAATCGTCCACCTTTGTCTTTTCCCAAAATCTTGCTCACAACATCTTCCTTTATGTTCTCAGCAGATGTTGAGTCCATTTGCCTATCAAGTGACTGTATTTGTTCTTGATACAAACATGTAAACAAAAAATCATTCACTAATCATAATCCATTAATTATACACAACAACTTCGACAATTCTTACAATAGTCTCAGCAAATCGAGGCTTCACCGGTCTACCATCAGCATGAGTGTGTCCCACAATCCATACCTTACTCCTACTCACCTTTCTTGGGTTTGTACTTCTTTTTTTCTATATAAAAAACTGACAAATCTCAATAACAAGTTCTTTTAACAATCTGTACAATTTTATAGATGTTCCCATCAAAATTTTTTTACCATATCTTCAGCTAAACGAAGCATCCCTTTACGGCTGGTAGTGTGAGGAATCTGATTTTTTCTCATCTCTCTGTACTTGTTACTTATTTCCTACAATAAAAATATGAGTGATTAAATCTATAAGACATGACCTATAAACAAGAAAGTTAATTTGCTGGAGATAAATAACCGTGAAAGTTTTGGTAGTCTTGCTCCTAACCCAAGAGTTCCACACTTGAATGGATGGGACGTTGCTGGGTTTTAAATCAATTCTCTCAGCAGTATTCTTCGCAGCACGTACTTGTGACACTAGCCTTGACTTCCCAGCCCTCCACAAATTTCCCAGCTGCTTGAAAATAACAGCTTTCTGCCATTCTTCTTGCAAGTTAAACCTCCCCTGCATCACAATAAGCAAAGGTCAAACATGTTTACAGAAAATCAACAAAACATATAGACGATTATGTCACCTGAATTTCTTCCCACATTGTTGCTTTAGTCGCTGCATCAAGTTTTCTCCAATCAGAAAGTGTAACCGGAACATGTTCCCTCACAAGAGGACCAAGAAAAGATGATAGTGTTACTGAACCAGATCCGACATGCTCTCCAAAGTCATTAAATGTGACCGAAACCTTATCATTAGGATTTTCAGCCACTCTACGCATCTTTGTTGGTCCTCTTTTATTTCTTTCTTTCACTTCATCCCCTGGTAACTGAACTCCTTCAGTACTAGGAATCTGATCATCTTGAGCATTGTTGACTTCATCTTCTTCGTTCCCTCTCTCATTGCGACCTCCATCTTCTTCTTTGTTTCCTCTCTCATTGCGACCTCCATCTTCTTCCATATCAAGAGCTTCTTCTTCGTTCCCTCTCTCAGTGCGACCACCATCTTCTTCCATATCAAGAGCTTCTTCTTCGTTCTCTTTCTCTTCGAGAACTCCATCGTCTTTGCTAGATTCTTCTTAGTTTCCTTTCTCTTTGACAACTCCATCATCTTTGCTAGCTTCTTCTTCGTTTCCTTTCTCATTGACAACTCTATCTTCTTTTTGTCCTTCTCCGGTCTGACCAGCTACCGGTCTTACATATTCAACCTCATCATCATTACTTGTTACATATTCATCATCTTCTACTACTTCATCCTCTTTCTCTTCCTGTCCACTCAAACAAGCTTCTCCTTCTATCTCATCCTGAGCAACCTCTGGTTTTACATCTTCTCGTTGAGCAGCAACCTCTGGTGTTACATCTACAAGGTAATCATCATCTCCCGGTGTTACATCTTCTCGTTGAGCAGCAACTTTCTTGATTATACTACTTTTTCTCGTTGGTGTAAGAAGTAAAGTCTTTGCTTTCTTGTATGTTCTTTTCTTGACTTGTAGTTTTTGTTCCTGTCCAGTCAAACAAGCTTCTTCTTCACCCTCTTCCTCATCTTCAGACATTACTTCATTGTCACTACCATCAACTTGCGGTGTTACATCTTCTACCTCCTCACCAATCTTAGCCACTTTCTTTGGTCTACCCCTTCTTCTCTTAACTACATTCTTTTTTGGAGAAGCCACTTTCTTTGTTGTTGGAGTAGCAACTTCGCGTGTTGGATCTTCTACCTCCAAACCTTAATTACGTCTACTCCGACGAGCTCCAACTTGTCCTCCTCCTCTTGTCCTTGCCATTTCTGAAGTAAAATCAAAACGAGAGATCAAAATTGATATCCAAAATTGAAACCCAAAACAAAATCGAAACCGAAACAAACAAAATTGAAACCCAAATCAAAATCAAAACCCAAAATCAAATTGAATGAATCAAAATCGAAATCAATCTCAAATAAAGCTTCGATTCGATTGAATGAGAACATACCTCTCGTGATTTTTTGTTGTACGATGAGCTTTGAATCTCTCGTATTTTAAGTACTTAGAAAGTGAAACCGAGGAGAAACCGAGGAGTAAGGGAAAAAAGTGAAGAGGTTTCGAGAGATCTCTCGTGTTAAGTACTTAAAGATATTTTCGGACTAAAAATAATATATTTTTATATATACGATAGCTCATTTTTTCTGATATGCAATGATAAGGCGTCTCAACTTACCAAATTGACGCGGCTAAATTATTTTCTTTTCCCGCGATAACAAACATAGCGTTTTTCAGATTAATAAACGCTTTTAGAAAGGCCGGTGTTGGTATACAATAGCAGAGATGTAATAAACGCTATACTACGACGCTATGAATATCCACATTTCATGTAGTGTTAAAATATTTTCTATGCTTCGAAGTTGTTGCTCGAGAGACATCTTTCTGTTATGTCTTTGTATATGTGCAAGGATTTTTATGTATAGACCATCAATGAAATGTAGGTTGACAAACGTGGCAGTCTTGTGCGACCTTTGCTAGAATCAGTGTTGATTCCACAGTTACTGATCATTATCCAAGAAAACAGTATCATGCTTGAAAGGATGTCCTCTAGTATTTTACTGTGTTTTTCAAAGCGTGAGAGTGCTGTAACCATTTTGATTTCTTTAGAAACGTTTGTCAATGCTTGAGTGATAGTAATAAACATATTTTTTATTATTTTATTTATTAGATATTGTTACCACTACAGAGAAAAAGTTGTTTGAATATGTTAAGTTTTTTTAGCTTGATAAAGGAGGAAAACATATATGTGAGATTTCTTCTTTTTGGTCTAGATATTTTTTTTTTTTTTTTGCTGAAATTTTTGGTCTAGATATGATATCATAGATTGATTTTTTTCCTCCTTTGTGTTCTTATTAATTTTATGTATTTATTCTTGACATCTACATATTACTAGGTGTTTTACCAGCACATGCAAGCATAATTTTTTATGAATATTTATTAATTTATATCTTATAAATTCAAAAATCAGTATAATAGACATTTATTTATGTTTTCAAAAAATTTAAGCCAAACATCAAATTATTTCTATCTGACAATTTTTTTCATCAAAATATATATGCTTGTTGTGTTGAAATTTTTAAAACACTCACATATTAGAAAAGTTAAGAAATATATTTACACAGGTTTTTACTAGATTAATATCTAGTTATAAATTATTTTATATCTTAAGTTTTTAAATTTTATAATAAAAAATATTATTTCCAAATAAAAACACAATATATATATATATAAGAATTATCCTATTTTAAATAATTTTGACAATTTATTTTATTACTTTATAATAAATGATGTAATATAACATATAAATATAATATTATTAACAGAAGTTCATTAAGGATACCAATGATTTTAGTCGCTTAAACTTTTAACGTGAGAACTAAGGAAAAAAATCAAATTATCATAATAAATTATTATTTATGTTTTCAAATCAAACATCAAATTATTTCTATATGAGAAAGTTTTTCAACAAAATAGCATCCTTGAGCTGAAATTTTAAAAACACTCACACATTAGAAATATATTATAAAATATCTTGATACAAATGTGTTTTCTTGATTAATATTTAATTATAAAAAAAAATTATACCTTAATTTTTTTAAAAAAAATATTATTTCCAGATCAAAACCCCCATATATATAAGAATTATCTTATTTACTTTTTAAATAAATTTTTGAAATTTATTATATCAATTTATAATTAATTATCTAATATAACATATAAATTTAATATTATTAAAAAATATTAGTTATATAATAAATTATATATTATATATAAATTCATTGACACCTCTAACGTGATAGTGTTTTCCCTTGGAATCTTAATCTACGGGAAGCATCTTGCTGTCTCCTAGTGTTAGGGCGGGATGTATGATGTATCTATTTCAGTCTGATTTATATATATTGTAATGACATTAATCTAACTATTTCATTGATAACGCTTACTACTAGATTAAGACGAACTAGTTGATGAATATATTATAGAAGATTTTGATCCAAAATCTACACCTCTAAATTTAAATTTGAAAACAATATCAGTTATTAATATAAATATTGAAATTAGATTCTAATATTAATTTATAACTTTATTTAATAAAATTTAAATTTAAATAAAAAAAACAAATCTCTCAAATAATTCGAACAAAATTATTTGTATTTCTTCATAAATGCTTCATTAGGATAACACGGTAGTTGTAATCTGGCCATGATTAACCTGATATTTTGCCGCATTTTCAGTGGAAAATTATCTCAAAGAGCAACCAAACATATATTTATTTATTCATCATTCAAAATCCCCAACTTTGTATATTTCACATATTTCGAGCATTGAAAACTAGTTATTAGGGGGATTATTACGTTCTCTCATTATTTCAGAAAAAAAAAAGATCCGAAAATGACGACATATAGATTGTTGTCGAGTGAATACAATTCTTTGAGACGTCATGTGGTATGATCCCACCGTTACTTCGGTTGATATAGATACACACTACAAAAAAATCGTTAGTTTAAATCATTTATTTTTTATATTTGTATTACTTATAAATGATGCAAAAACATTTTACATCACTTAAATAAATGACTTATCTTTTGGTGATGCAAATAATTTATATCATTTTATTCTAAACTGATGTAAAAATAACAAATATTTCCATCAATTATATTAAATGATGTTAGTATGTGTCAATTGTTAAAATTGACATCACTAATTATAATTGATGTTAAAATTGACATCACTAATTGTAATTGTTAAAATTGACATCATTTCACGCCCTCGTCACTTGTCATTCTATACATTTATATATGTGTACACTAAAAGATGAAAAATAAACATATATACATGTGCGTACTTAAACATCGGACAACCACATTTTGTGATATCAATGATTCAGTTTCAATAGAGTATGCTTCCTCTTAAACAAATATTAACAGTTTTAATTTTTTTTATAAAAGAACAGTTTTTCTTTGTCCACAAACAATTTAACTGGTAACAAAACAAATATATATGACAAATATTTTTGCGGAGCCCTGAGAGAAATAAAAATTTCAAGTGTGTGTTTGTTTTCAAAATTCGAAATTTCAAGATTTGAAACTTCGGTTATTATTGGGCTCGCGCATATTCTGATTTTTCTTTTCTCAGAGGATATATATTGATGAGTGGGTGGCTTTTGCAGATAGAACTAATAAAAGCTCCAAATTAATGTTTGCATGGGATAAAATTTTGTCGACACCTTTGACGTAAGCTTTGTCTTGCTGACATTATGAGAACTATCGAGTAATATATAGTATGGACCACTTTATTCGTTTTAGCAAAATGCCTAATTGTCAATTAATGTTATTTTTGTTCTTATTTGCCATGTATTTTATACAAAATATCCATTTTGTACGTAATCTAGGACTAAACGGGGATGGTTCCTATTTTTTTGTTTTTTTTGAGAATTTGGTTTCAAACAATTTTTTGAAGCAAAAGAAAGCCAAATTGTCCTTGAGTATTATTAACCCGATCTCTTATTCGAGGTTTTTAATTCATGATTTAACTATTTTTAAACGTCTCTTGCATCTTTTATTTAAGAGATAATTTTTAGTTTTTCTTAGTTAAAATTAGTTAAAAACTAAGAAAAATTAAAAATCATCTTTTAGATGAAGTTAATAAGTCTAAATAAGAAACCAAAGTTAATCATAGTCTTATGTTTTATTGATATGTACATCATAAGAAGTTAAAAATATCAAAAAAAATTTAACAACATAAATCCATTTTGAACAATGAACATGAATCAACCAAACAAGCAACCATTCATGTTCCAAATCTCTGAAAATGTTTCTGGTCGACCAAAAAAATTATCTTATTTACTTTTTTGTCAGCATTTATTTAGGAGCGATTGACACATAAAATACACAACAATCATGAAATTTTCATTTACTTTTGTAAAAGAACTTTTTACTGAATGAAAAGTTGGCATTTATCGTAGCACTTTTACCAACAGGCCACCCGTGAAACTAAATTCTTACTCTGACACACTTCACAATCTATCTCTTAACCACATATTTTTTACATTAGTATAATACGCTAAAATACAAACTTATCTAACATAATATGACCAAAAAGTATGTTTTTGTCTTTCCAGGTAAGAATAATTAAGAACTCAGACATAAACTATCCCAAAAAAAAAAAAATCAAAATTCCAAATTCACCTTGAAAACAAAAATCGAAACAAGATGATAAAACTAGAAATTATAAACAAATAATAATAGTAACATTTTAATCTTTTTGCCAAAACAAAAAATGGTAAATATTGTTTTAGGATTTGCAGATAACCACAAAGCAAGGAAGCAAAGCTCTAGGATTAAGCAAATAAAGCTCCTCCACATTTGTATACAACCCAACTTTCCCTGCCAAAGAATCAAACCCACTCATCAACAACCCATTCATCTCCTCCACCGGCCTATGAACTCTCCCTGCGATAACCCTACACACAATCAACACCTTCCTCTCTCCCTCTTCCTCCTTCACCAATATCGACTCAAACGCTCTCCCACTCGTCGACGCCGTGAAAACCCCAACCCCATTATTCTTCTCCCGCTTCCCCGAGAACCCGTTACGTATGATCCTGCAGACACAGCACCTCTCCGCCGTGCAGAGACTCGTCGACCCGTTTATCCCCAAACCGCAAGCGACGGTGGTGCCGTGGAACCTGAGGAGCTCGTTACCGTCGGCGAGACATCTCGGATGCTTCTTCTGAAGCTTGCTCGCTCTGATCTTCACCGTCTCTCTGTACTCCTCGAACCGAGCTAGTGTTCTCTGCATGTTGTGTATTTTTAAGACACGGTCGATTCTACCACATTGGTTCTCTGACTTTAACCAGCTCGTTCTACAGATTATCTCCACTATCTTCCTTGACGAGTCGCCTTCTACCAGCTCCGTCACTGTATAATATCATCAAAGTCCACAACTTAAATATACCAAAAGATTCATAAAGTTGGAAACTTTATAATATAAATGCGCCAAAATCTTCATAAAGTTGAAAACTTTATATTATATTCCTTCAATGGTGAAAAGTTTCGAGATTTGAATGGTTCACCTGCGTGTTTAGAGAGGTAGTGAGCTTCTGCAGCTTCGAGTTTATTGAACTGTTCACCACATTTATGGCAAGAAACAGAGTGTTTCCCTCCGTTAACGGCGGAGTCTCTGTTCATCTCCAAAGAAACTCTCCTGTTTGCGTGAAACCCTTCTCTTCCCTCTCTCTCCGACGAAGCAAAGGAGCCCTTTTTAACCGCCGTCGTCGACGACGCTTGGCTCCGGTAAGAAGCAGAATGATTCAGATGATGCATCGGCGTTCCGGGCCTAAGCATCCCCACAAAAGTCGTCGGCCGTTCCGTTGCTCCGGCGGGTGAAGCCGTGTCTCCGACGCCGGTGATCTTGAGCTCGCAAGTGGAGTTGCTGAGGATGACTTCGTGAGTTATGGGGTTGAGGAACTCGTTGCTTCCGATAGAACGGGGACTGCTTATCGGCGGTTTCTCGAAATGGCGTTTGCTTCCGTGGATCACGTCTTTGAGATTCGCTATGGATCTCGAACATCCGGATAAACCGCCGCCGCATCCGGCGACGGCTACGGAGGAGTTGACGGTTGAGATACGCTTGGTGGAGATGGTGGTGAGGTGTTTAGTGGGTTTGGGGACGTGGACATCGGATGGTTCGGATTTACAGTGGAGAGACTTCTTGAGAGAAAACCAGACAGTAGGGATGTTGTTCTTCTTGTTCTTGTCTCTCTGAAGCTTCTTCGTCTTCGTAGTTTGGCTTCTTGTGCTTGAATCGTCCATTGTGGTTGTAGTCTCCCTTTCTCTCTCTCTATCTTCTTCTGAGATTTTTGGAAGTGATATTTTAATTTAATAGAAAAATAAGGAAGAGGATGCAAAATAGGCAAGTAAATATGTATTTTTTTCTTCTTATGAAGACACAGTTGATTTTATTAAAGCGAAATAGCTAAGATAGCAATAAATTTGTTTTTATTAGAAAAAAATGACTAAAAATATTTTTTTTAAAAAGTGTAAATATACGTTTATAATTTTAGATTTAGAAAAAATTGCAATTCTACCATAAGTTTGATATCAATTTGTAAATTTATCTTTAATAAATAATAATTTTCAAAAATACCTTAATTTTTGATGAAATAGATTTAATTAATTTTTTTTAATATTTATAAAAAAAATTAGAAACTTAACCTCATCCCTTTAACACTAAACCATAAACTCTAAACAATAATCATTAAAGTATAAACCCAAATGTTAATATATTTTTGATAGTTTGTATTTTTGCAAAGTAGTATTTAATTTATGTTATTCTTAGTAATTTTTCTTAAATTTATGGTTTAGAGGTATACGGTGAAGTTTTAGAGGTAATGTTTAAAACTTTTTTTAAAAAATATTAATTTTTTAAAAAAATATTAATTATTAAAAAAATATTAATTTTAAAGAAAAACATAAACTATTTCAATCAATTTTAAAGTTATTTTGGTGACAAAAACTTATAAAGAGTTATTTGATAGAACTACTCTTTATTAAAGGAGAATCTATTTTTTGTAAATAATGTAATAAAAACAATATTTTTGTAAAATAAAGTAAAAAAATAAAAGATGTAAAAGGCAAGAATAATATTTTTAATAATTTACTTGTAGGTGTTGACAAAAAAAAAACTTACTTGTAGGCATGTACTTCCATATGAATCTAAAGAAGGTCTATAATGTCTCAGCCCACAGATGTAAATAACATGAGAGAATGTTTCCTTCGTTTACTATTTTGCGAATCTTTAAGACTTCTATCACGATCGTGAAATTGTAGACTCATTTCAAAATTAGCAAAAGGCTAAAAGCAGGATTAGTCTAAATCTTTATTATAACATTAACTGAACATTTTAAGTTTTTATCTGATATCACCTTTGATTCGGTGCACGATGAATATCATGAAGTTGCATTAACTTTAGTTCCAACAGGATACATTCACTATCGTTCTAGCATAGTTACCTTAACGTTTAGGTGTGAAGAATATTAAGTTTCCATCACTTCCAAAATTTAATGACAATAGTTAATACGAACGCCAATCAATGAGATTGCAGGTTCACATTAATTTTTTCACTTAATAGGATTTTAACTGAGAGATTCTACGGATTAAGTAAGACCAAAAGTAATCGTCAAGGTACAAAGTAAACAAATGTCATATTTGATGATTATCTAGATACTGTCCTAACATTGACAGAGTTTATTCTATATGGACTATGATTCTCAGGTCATATAATGTAGCCGGACCAAAACTATGTGGTCACTTACTAATCATAATAAGTTAATCCTAGTAATGGTGACAGAGTATTGTTGTTCAATGACAATTAACTAGTACTCCACCTGTTACAAAATAATCTATGTTTTAGAAAAAAAATAAGTTTTTAAAAGATTTATATTTTTAATTTTTCATTGTAACTTATACTAGGTAATAGTAATAAATTAAAATTTTCTAAAAAAAAATTATTGTATTTATTTAACTTTGATTAATTCAAAGTTATGAAAAATCATAAATCACAAAAATATATATTTAATATTAAATTGAATATATTTTATTAATATGTGTGAAAAAAATAAAACATGTAATATTTTGTAACATAGGGAGTAATTACTAGTATATTCAGTAGCAGCGTAGCTACATACGCACTATACATTTGAAACTCTTTTAAAAAAAAAGGAACATTGGTTTCAACTCACTTCTTTCCGCTTGATCTGTCAATTCACTCTTAGAAAACCAGAAGGGCAAGCAGATGAAGCATTCTGACAATTCTTGGAAGATAGTAATCAATATACTACTAGTCTCTTTATCAGAGAACCAAACCCTCAAAATTTGAAGATTTAACAGGCCATCAAACTCTCAGATTTTGAAAGTCCAAATAGTTAAAACTCAAATTTGATATTTTGACCCTCAAAACATTTTTTGCTTTTCAATTTATCTCATTATAAAATTTATAATTTACATGTAATTTTACTAGTATCATTTTTTATCACTGCAATCCTTATATCTATATTTCTCATAAGAATTCAAACATATATATTATATATTATTAATACATAAATATATAAATATGTTAAAATGAAAACAAAATTAATATAAAATAAAATAATATTATATAAATATAATTATTATTGCGCATAACAATTATATTATATTGAACAATATATTGTAAATTAAAACTAAAAGTAAAATTAAATACTTTACAAAAAATATTCCACATAAAAAGAGGTATTTCATGATATAATGACAATGTGTTTGCAATGCATAAATGATAATTGAAAATGAATATGATATCAACACACTGGTTAAAGATGCAAGACCTACACCATAAAAAACCATTGAAATGACGATAAATAAAAATACTCGATTTCAAGAATTTTTAACTCGTAGTTATTAGATTGAAAATCAAGAGACTTGTTTTTTTACTAAGAAATGCGTTAATTGATCATATATGAGAACACTATAGAAATAACAATATTTAGTAATTTATATTTTTATATATTTTTATGATTTCATGTGTGTTTTATTGTTATTTATGTAATTTTGTGTTATAATAAATTGTATTTATAAACATTTTGTTTAATAATTTTTGTGTGTATGTATTTATCTGTAGAAATTTTAATGATTACAATTAATTTATATTAAAACTGAGGACTAGAATGCAAATTACATAGAAATTTAAAAATAAATTTGAGGTCTTTTATTGGAGTAACTCAACCTCAAACCCTAGTTTTGAAGATCACCCACCTTTAAAATGAGATTACTTGTTAGAGATGTTCTTAATACGCCAAATGACTTAATCACTTTAATTAACAAATAACAATGATTACTATCAACGATTCAACATTCAACTATACAATATATACAGAATTAATAGTTAAGAAGTTACAGGTTTTATGAAACGAAATGAAACATGAGATTTTTGTGTGTAAAACCAAAACCGCAGAGATCACATAGCACAATACACATACACTATAGAAGTAACATTTTCTTTAACTAGTATTTACATCTTAAGGTTTTCAAACATAGAGGAAGATTGACAATAACAAGTTTCTTAATTCGTTAAGGATGAATATATGATAATTTCAAATCTAAAATATCAAAGTGCATTGAATGTTGTTTGTAGATATCGCAAAGAGTAGATATTGAATGGGGTGAAGGTAGGTGTGGGTGTCCTTATAGCCTTATTGAATTCAAAGAGAAGACATTAAATCATTTTATTGAATTTTGAAGCATATTGATATATTTCTCCTTCTGTCCAAATCTTGCCCAAAACCCTAACCAACAGGACCATCATTCGACCACACCACATTGACTGGTCTGCCCCAGTCTTTGCTATCTTCTTTTTATTATTTGGATTAATAAATGTTGCTGAAATAAGAACATGTGAATACTTTACTTTCATATATATATATATATATATATATATAGAATGAAAAGATCCCAGATCTAAACCTAACCTGATCCATGAGAGAAGTGAAAAAAGAATCGGTTATCTTATAAATGAATGATGTTTTCGTATATCCAAGGTTAGTTTTACATTATTAGTATGTTCATCAACGTAGTATAGACATGTCTGTCTCAAAGTAAAATTGTCCCCTGTGCTAATCCATTTTCTAAACCATAGCTAAGGTTTATCTTTAGTAAATACAAAATTTGAACTTTTATTTGCAAAAAAAAACAAAAAATAGAGTCTTAAAACACATAAAAAAATGGGATCATGTGCTTGAGCACTGTTGGCACATGCCTAAAACTGAGACTGCGTATAGACATTACATATACCGTATAGGATACTCATGATTCAAATTTAACAACGGTGATGTACAAAAACTTCATAATATTGTATCAAAACAAGATCCCAGCCAAACTACACATGAGAATTGCATATACATTGATTGAGTTGGTATATCAAATTATTTTTATGGTGATAAAAAATATTCAACTGAAACTTTTTCTAAGAGCAATGTACACAAGTTGCGAGTCCAACAAAGTTTAGGCCCATAATCGGAAAAGTTATGGAAATACCCTCGTCTTATTGGTACGAGTTCAAAAGAAACAAACCATGGGACAAAAACTTCCAGATTGTAGGTTTTCATTTAGTAATTAATAACTGATAGTTTTTGATTAGTTAATATTTTTCAGTTTGGAGGTGCTATCATCATAAAATGGGTTTCCAGAATTGAAAGCATCTACTTAGTCGTGGCTTCTTTGAATTTCCTGGAAACGCAGCAAGAGACAACAAGAAGACACTTATTGTTCCTCGTCACATCCAGCTCGCTGTGAGAAACGGTGAGGAGTGAAGCCCAATACCCACACCACAATCTCCTTCTCCCCAAGAAATCTGGACCCTCGAAGCCTCATGAAGCCTCAGGTCTTAACTCAAGATATAGAATAACGTTTCTCTCTGACTCTTCTGTTTGGCTTTAAATCAAACAACCAGAGTATTCGCTAGCTCAAATGCTTTTCTTCGTTTCGTAGGTCTTTGTTTCTTTCGATTGCTTGGAAAATAAAGTTTTTAGTTTGTGTGAATATATGAAAGATTATAACTTCAAGATGAATAATATAGTGTCATTGATAGTAACGTTACAAAAGCAAACACAAAAGGATTACTTTCTATGTGTGTGCTTCTATAAGTAAGGCTGAGAAATGTCAGTACAAGTGAAGTCAACGAGTCTTTTGTGATTGTTTGTTCAGTTACTAAAACGTGACATCTCTACAAGTTAATACCAAGTCCACTCCCAACAGAAAAGCTATCACTATAAGCTCTCAGCAAAACCGCAGAAGACTTTTGTCTTAACAGGTAACTGTTGGGATTCATCAAAGGATTTCGTCACAATTTGGTGATGAAGATCAACCAAAATTGAATAGGTTAAACCAAGACAAAAAAGTCATATTAGGAAAATAAAATTTTACTTTCATGGTTTGAAAGTTGAAAGTATTTTAAAAATATTCCTAATAGGTTTATGGAAAGAAGTGAATAATCCTAGTCTAGTTAGTTTAATGTTATTGTATCTCTATATATAAGAGAAGACAATGCATATTCTCTTCTCTCATGCAAGTAAGACGAATTCTAAGATTGACTGAGAAAAAGATGCTTAATCTTTGTTTTAAAAGCTATGGTGGATTGCCTCTTGCAATGCCTCAGACATAGTCATTCTAGGTGATCTCAGAGTAAACAATTTTTTTGTGTCTATCTTATAGTTTTCACGCCGACAAGTTCATCAGAGAGTGCGTCAATGAATTTGTGCATTTAATTCTTGTTTTAGGTCAAACTATATCCACCATCGAGTCTCAACAATTGATATAATTAACTTAGTAGTACTCAGTAAAACTACTATAACTAACTCAGTATTACTCACTATAACTATTACAACTAATTCATTATAACTAATATAACTCAATAAAATTCAGTATAATCAACTCAGTAGTATTTAGTGTAACTAATTTAGTATTACCTAGTAGTACTCAATATAACTACATAAAAGTATATTAATACATTGATGGTTAATTTTTTTTAAAAAAGATTGAAAAAGCGAAAATTTGAAAATTTTAAATTTTGAAATTTTATATTCTTTTTTTTAAGAAAATTAATTTCAAAAAATAGAAAAATAAAAATTGGATATTCATGTTTCATTAAAGCAACGGGACATAGAAAATTTAAGAGACCTATAAAATTGGTGTTTGAAATATAGAAACAAAGAAGATATGGCTCCTTAATTTCAAAAAAAATCTCTAAATAGTTTTAAAAAAATTGAATTAGATACCTGAATAAGTTGAGACTGGATATTTGTACAAATTAAAAATGACTATGGAAAATAAATATATATAGAAAGAAAAAGATTTCAGCCAGTTTGATAATGATCGAATGATATTACTTTTTTGGATCAAAACGCGAGAATTGGAATAAGATAGAGCCAGCATAAGAAAAACTATACAAAATCAAAACTGATTCATGATTTACATCACGGTAGATTTAGCTTTAATAATCGATTTATTTGTTTTCTTTATTTAGGATGTGCTTAATGGCAGATTGGTATTTGTTAATCAAAATCTAAACTTATCTAAGAAATTTTGCGCATGAAAAGTGTTTAGTAAAATATCTAGACCAAATCTGTGTGAGATTTTCATACCTAACCAGTAAGAATTTTTGTTTAGGATGATAAATATTCTATAATTAGTGGCGGACTAGGCATCAATTTAACAGGGTCAAACCAGTAATAAAGAAAAATAATTTTTTTACATAAGGTTCAATATGAGAATTGAACGCTGGTTTTTTTTTTTGGCAATGAACAATTGAACCCGGGTTTTGGAGGGTCGAGAGTCACTTTAAATCAACAATCTCTTATACAATTTTAAGAAGTGATTTGTTATATCTCATCATTACAATCATTTTATTAAAAAAATAATAATATGACATACCAAAAAAACATAGCTTAAGGCAAAATGTAACATAGACAATTACATTTATATTTTTGGTAAAAATTTTAAAATATAATAATAACTCATTTATCATAATTAAAATAATATATTTTAATATAACATTAAATAATATAATAACAGAAATAAAAATTCTTTTACAAATTTTAAAATATTATTTTAGTCTATTTTTATAATCATACAATTTTTATTACTAAACAATATTTTCAAAATTTTATGCAGTTTTGTTTTTTTAAATTAGAAATTTTTAATTAATACTATTTGTTTCCTTTTGCTATCTATAAATTTTCTTGTTCATTTTACTTTTCTGATAATTATAAAATTTTATATCATTTTCTACTTTTATACAATTTGATTTAATATATCTTAGTCCAAAGAAAGAAATGAAAATCTATTTAAGATTATAATTTGTTTAAGATTATAATTTGAGATATATACAAATCTATTCTTAAATATAACTAAAGTAAATTAAATTGATTATTTTTAGCTTAACTTTATATTTAACTAAATCAAAATTTATATTAGATATTGATATTAAAATAATAAAATCTAAAATATTAACAAAATTTTATTTAAATTTAAAATTTTTACTACTGCACATGTGCAAAAAAACACCTAGTGTTGTTATATCTTTAGAGAGTTTTCCTAGTGTTGTTATATTTTTTAGAGACTTTGCTTACATTTAAAGTTTTTATCATATCTGTGATGTGAAACCTTCACCTCCAACCATAACTGCATATAGATGTTTAGCTTAAAGGCTATTAGACCATCTCCAACGGTAGGAACCTCCTTGGAGTTTTAATTTTTCTTTTTTTTATTTTAAAAAAAAAAATTAAAAAAGACGAACCAATCGCGGATCACCATGTGTCAGTGGAACCCGTAAACAGTTCAAGAACCTTCCTCTTAATTCAGAGGTTTTGGAACTGTTTTTAAAAAAAAATTGTGGGTCCACCCCTTTTAAAACCCCTAAATAATCTCCATTAGAGGTAGTCTTAATAGTATAGAACAAGATCATGAAAATGAGTTAGTCTAAATTATATGATCCATTATCTTGAGAATGAGTTCTATTGTTTATTCAAACACCTTGGTTCAGTTATTAATACATCCTTGTCAATTACCTTGCTTATTCATGATCCACGCTTTCCATATATGTTAATCAATTTTATTATCTCTGTTATTGTTCTTTGTTTATCTTCGTGTCTACTATGTTTTCGCTTAGGTTTTCTTGGTGTGACCTAACACCCACCGACCTTTCTACCTTGCAGCCACAGCTTCTCCTTCAAGATCTAGTTCTGGCTCAGACGGGTCAGTTTTATTTTCCATTGGAATGCATTTATCAACTACTCTGTGCAGTTCTCAATCAAGTCTTATTCTCCAGGTAAAACCATGGTTATGTTTACTTAATCTCTTGGAGCAAGTTATGTATGTTACAACCTTGCCTTCTATTAGGTCTTAATTGTCTCAGATGTTGAATATTTTTACCTCGTTTTGAGGATATTGTGCTCTTTTTGAACCCCTTTACCTTAGCTTGAGGATGTTACACTTTGGAGCATCACTTTACCATCTCATTATGAGATTTTTATTTGGACTTTTGTCTTGGTGGCTTTGGTTTCAAATGTTTCAGGGATGTTTATTTGGCGGTGGTTGTCCTCCTCACAGCTTTCAGACTTTACACATAGGGGCTTTGTCGCCTCTAAGTTTGTAGCAGTGACTTCCCCAGCCGTTCATGTTAAGAACTTTCCAAAAAGTTTGGTGAATGGAATGGGAAATGAAGCATTAAAAAGTGGAGGTTTTGGGTGAATATATTGCGCCGTTACTGATTCCTTGTGAATTGATCTCAGTTGCATTAGAATGACTCAAGTGTGACTTACGGTTTCACATTTTGTCTTATCGGGAGTGTTCTTCATCTATAAAAGGAGGTATAATGATATGGACCCAATCCTAATCTAAACCCAATGCCAAAATTCCTTTGTCAGCAAGTTTCTGGTCAAGTTAATGTTATGGAAATAATCCTTTTACAAAGAGGATTAAGTTTAGGTTGTGACTATATAAGGAAAGTTTTTGCAGCAAGAAAGACATCCGATTAGAAAAAGAGATAAGAGCAATAAGATAGATAAATAGAGATCAAGAGTGATTAGCAAATAAATAGAGTTTTTGCTTGTGGTTTTATCTTGTGATCTTTATTTTGTTCTTGTGAAACCTTATTCTTTTAAGAGTGAATAAAAGAGAGGTTTTGGTATCAAGTTTATTCCAAGTTCTATAGCACAAAATTGAGGCTAAATCCTAACAAGTGGTATCAGAGCAATCCAGGTTTGATTGGAAGTGCTAGATAGAATTATGGAACCAACTCTAGGAAGATTTGAGATGGAGAAATTTGATGGCAAAGGTGATTTCGCGATGTGGAAGTACAAGATGATGGGTCAGCTAGAGATCCAAGGTTTACTTTCAGTTCTTAAGGAAGACTTTACGATCTTGACAGAATCTGGAAAAGAAGTAGAAGGATCGAATGTAAAAGTCGATCAAAAGAAAGCTGACAAAGATCTTAGAGTAAGAAATCTACTGGGAACGTGTTTGAGTGATTCAATTCTAAGGAAGATTATGCATGAAACAACTGCATTGGACATGTGGAAGGCACTTGAAAAGAATTACCAAACGAAGTCGCTCCCCAATAGAATATACTTAAAGAAACAATTCTCGTGCTACAAGATGGAAGAGGACAAGACGATAGAAGAAAACATAGATATCTTTCTGAAGCTAACTGCAGACTTAGAGAGTCTCAAAGTTACCATATCAGATGAAGATCAAGCAATTCAACTATTGTCGGGACTTCCAGAAGCGTATGAACAATTGGTTCACACACTGCAATACGGAACTGGGAAAGAAACGCTTACCGTAAACGAAGTAGTAACTTCAGCTTATTCTAAAGAAGCAGAACTTAAGCAGAAAGGATTATTAAACAGAAGTAAACCAGCTTCGGAAGGTTTGTATGTTGAGTCACGAGGAAGAGTTCAGAAGAGGTCAGGGAACGGTAATGGAAATTCCAATAACTGGAGAGGGAGATATAAAAGCAGAAGAAAGTTTCAGTCGAATCAGAGATTTGATGAGAACAACACAGGTTGTTTTATTTGTGGAAAAGAAGACCATTGGAAACGGGAATGTCCTCAAAGAAAGAGACGTCCAAGTTCTGTAAATTTTACAAAGGAGCCTGAGCAGCCATTAGTGTTAACCGTTAGCAACCAACATACACTCAAGGAATGGATCATGGATTCAAGTTGTTCATTCCATAGTACACATGACAAAGAAGTCTTATTTGATTTCAAGGTGTACGATGGGGGAAGTGTATTAATGGCTAATAACACTAAAGGTAACATCAAAGGAACAGGGAAGATTCAGATTCAAAATCCAGATGGTACTAAAGTGATACTCAAGGATGTTAAATTCATGCCGGAAGTGAGTAGGAACCTGATTTCTTATGGGATGTTAGAAAAATCAGGTTGCAGGTACGTAGGACACAACTTCAAGGTTCAATTCTACAAAGCTAAGAAGAAAGTAATTTCAGGAAAATACAAAGACGGGTTATACTTTCTTCAAGGAACTGTAGAGAAGAGCAAACTGAATACTCCAAAATCTGAGAAAGAAGTTAAACGAAAGAAGTCAAAGAAGGTGTATTTCAGTAAGAATCTGATTCAGGGGGCAAGTCCTTATGGTTTTGTGACAGAAAAGGTATCAGCTCGAGGTGGAGATTCTCTTTCAACAGAAGAAAATGAGTCAAGTAAGGAAGCTGATAGTGGAAGTCTCTAGATAATTATTTTCTTTCAAAGGATGAAGAAAAAAGTAATGATAAACCATCATCAAAGGAGAATCAAAGGCTTGATGGATTCAAGAAGGATTCAAAGTATTGCATTGAAAGTTTTTCAAACTCAGATTATGCAACAAACTTAGATGAGGATGCATCAACTACATGGTTCAAGTTTGAAGTTAATGATGCAGAAAGCAATTCTATCATTACATCAGTAAAGAAGAAAGATGTATCAAACAAGATAGATACTACGACTAATCATGTCGAGCAGTCAAAAGAAAACGCACTTGATCAGAAGTTGCAGCATTGCTGTGAACTTCCTGCTATCCACTAATAGAAGAAAAGTGTCATAGGTAATTTTACTATCGAGACACCTCGCACAAGAAGAAATAATAAATAAGGAACTACTGTTATTTCTTATTGATAGTAAAGAGCTAGTAATGAGAAAGAAATGTTACCTGTGACGGATAAGACGAGGTGGGTGTTTAGTTCAAGGTGGAGCAATTGAAACAAAGGAAAATTGCTAATAGGTCTCAAACAATTCGGATGGAGGAAAGGGAAGTACGTTAAAGTGTTACCTGAGAGAACATCTTAAACATCAAGAATGGTGAAGGGAGACGAGTATCCCAGGCTAGATAAGACTCAACGGGGCTTCCAAACAAGAAAAAAAAAGGGAAGATTGATGAGAGAACGTCTTAAACACCAATAGTGGTGAAGGGAGACGAGTATCTCATGTTCAAGAGAAGCATTAGAGATCATAGCCTAAGAAGCTGAAGGGTGATGTCACAAGCTTATACCGGATGAACTAAAGGAAGATCGAGGAGAGTCGTCAAAGGTTTCAATATCATGATCATGACAAAAGTTTAATTTTAATGATAATCATGTCATAACTATGAAATAAAAAAAGCTTAAAGAAGAAGACTAGAAGAAGGTCTTACCGGAAAACTGCAGAACTCCGGTGAAACTAGTTCGTCTAATCATCCTCAAAAGGTCATCTCGTGGTAACAGCAAGTCCATAAAGGATGAGAAACCACTAGAAGATGCGCATCAGTGGTTGAATCTCACGGATTAGAGCTACTGGGAAAAGTATTAGAAAATCAAAGTTATGATTGTGAAAAGTATTTGGTGGGATTTCTAGGTATCAATACCAAAGATCACTACATGATTAAAGAAATTATTTAAGGGAAAAATAATTTCAAAAGGCTACGGAGTCATGACCTGTGGTGAAGCGGAGGATCACAATGAAGTCCATCGGAGAAGTTGAAGTGTTGTCGCAGTGACAGAGTAATGGATTACGAACGCATAACGTGGCCAGACTTCACGGATTCAAGTTTGTGTCTATGAGCGTCGGAGGTGAAGGCGAGTTCTGATTGAGAAGAACTGGTCGGCGTCGGAATCACGCCGGTAAAGTGGAGTGTCACTAGGGAAGCTTCACGTCTGAGGAGAAGAGACGAAAGATCCGTTGGTGGAAACGACGGGAAAACATGGCGGAGCTTATAAAGTCTCGAGTTGTGTTTGACAAAGAAACCAAAGCAAAGAAGACTGGATGGAGGTAGTGACTGCGTATGAGTCACAAGGATCGTCAAAGGACAAAGAAGAGATGGTGGCGTTACTCAACGACGAAGACGCAAAGGAATTATGGATTTGGGTTCAAGGTGGAGATTGTAATGATATGGGCCAAATCCTAATCTAAACCCAATGCCAAGATTCATTTGTCAGCAAGTTTCTGGTCAAGTTAATGTTATGGAAATAATCCTTTTACAAAGATGATTAAGTTTAGGTTGTGACTATATAAGGAGAGTTTTTGCAGCAAGAAAAGACATCCGATTAGAAAAATAGACAAGAGCAATAAGAGAGATAAATAGAGATCAAGAGTGATTAGCAAATAAATAGAGTTTTTGCTTGTGGTTTTATCTTGTGATCTTTATTTTGTTCTTGTGAAACCTTATTCTTTTAAGAGTGAATAAAATAGAAATTTTGGTATCAAGTTTATTCCAAGTTCTATAGCACAAAATTGAGGCTAAATCCTAACAGGAGGGCGTAGATTTTTCTCTCTAGAGCTTCTAGAGCGAGATTTTAGAGAGATAACTCACGACCTCATATTCATTGTATAGCGAGGTTTATTCGATAAGCGAACTCGCCACACATTTGTAACCTCTTTCACGATCTTGATTTACTTCTATTAATGCCATGTGTCTTATTTTGTCTCCATCTTTGTTGAATCTTTCGACCAAGTTTAGTCCACGTCCCCTTCCATGTTTATTCAACTTTAAACATTGTAGTGTTTTCAACTGTTTAAGATGAAGAATCAAAATGGTATGGCTAAAAGCAAATGATGCGTTTCTTTCTGACCCTTCGAGCAATTTCTACGTCAAGAGAACATATTCGTTTCTTACTTTAGTCACGCTAAAGTATTGTCACAACGAAAGGAGAATCTATCCCAACTTTTTCCCCTTATCATCATCATTCATCAAATAATTTGAAGGCCCCAATATTTTCCATTATCATCGTATATCTGTCTTCTTTAATCTGACTTTGGACGTACGTATTATGTCAATCTAAGTAAATATAATATATATATATATTCTACATATATGTCTCCACATTAACATTCCTTTTCATCAACATGATGCCTCTTTTGATCTTTTGTGTGTGTGATCAGAAATAATAACTAAACACTACTAACAGTAAAAAAAACTTTAGCAAACAAGTAAAACCAATAAACGTACGTCAAATAATAAGATCTAATTCCTACTATTTTAAAAATATACCACATCTAGCTAGTATCGAAGACCGTCTGATAGCACGTGGAAATGGAGCGGTCGAATAGACCTCCAAATATAAAAAATAAAACACAATAAGAATTTTTATAACAATATATAGATAAATTATGGTAAAAAACTTTAAGTTTTTAGATATATTAAATTTAGAGATTATAATTTCAAAAATCAAAAAAGTTATTAATTTTTAAAAATATTAAATATACAATTAAGTTTTTTTAACATAGTTTAATAATAATTTGAGACAGCCCTGCTAGCTATGTACCATTTAAACTTGATATTCAAAAAGTTTAATTTTATTGATTTTCTAATTCTAACTACATCTAGTGTTACTTGGACATGAATTATATTCATTGTTACTCATAAGACTAAACTTTCAAAATATGTATATATCCATGAGATTTTCAAAATTCATGTGATAAAAACTAAAAAACAAATAATTATTCTTACCAAATATCTATTATGTCCAAAATTGAGTTTTAAATTTTTGAATATAATTATATTTCATATACTTGTACTTTGAATATATAATTATATTTATATATTAATCGTACATTGCATTTATATATTTTAATTTTTGAATATATAATTATATTTATATTTTGTATCATTGATTATTATAACCTAAAATAACATATGAATGACTAAAAATATAATAAGGTTAAATAATCTGTTAATATAATATTCATCCTATCATATTAATATAATTTTGTATGTATCATTATTATTTTTATTTTTAACAAAAGAACATGTTTTAAAAAATATGCTATATAATTTAGAATAATATAAATTATATTTATTACTTTACAAAAATAAGGATAGAAAAGAGGTAATACAAATTCATAAAAATCTATACCAATTTAATGCATATAGTAAGCTTTTTGCATCATTTATTATCAAAAAGCATACTATAAAAACAAAAGCTTGATTCCAAATTTCTCTCACACACAAACTTACATTCCTTTTTCATTCGTCTCATTTCTCTCATGGCGAGTTGTAGTGGAAGCCTCAAATTAGAGATCCACACCGACGACAAGACGCCGAGAAAGTGGAGCGTACCGCTCGGCGAGGAAGTTTTCCGGAGGTTCTTGAGCGGTGGCAGTGGTTCGGAAAAGGCTGTGTTCACCGAGGGATCTATTTTCAGCCCCTTTTTGTTCGGAAAATACTTTGATCCGTCAGATGCTTTTCCATTATGGGAGTTCGAAGCTGATGTTTTGCTGGCGAGCTTCAGGAGCTTAGGACAGTGTAGAGTTGATTGGTCTCAGACCGATCAAGCTTATGTCCTTAAATCTGACCTCCCCGGTATATATTTTCTCATTATTCTCTATTTTTTTAGCTTTTCAAAAAAAATAATGACATATATAATGTTTTTTACATCTATCTGGGTGATCCAACAAAAAAAAAAACTATTATAAAAATCAAACTGAATGTTAGTTTATATCCAAAAAATCAAAATGAATTGAATTTGTATTTGTTAAGCTAAAGATATACTATATGCTTAAAACACAAACAGAATACCCATAATAATTTTGGTTTACCTCGTAAATTTTAACAAGTTACATTTTGTTTTAAGTATCGAATAGTACGACTTTACGTACTAGCTAATGAGAAATACGGAAATAATCAAACGATATCGAATAATAATATTATCATATTATGTAATCTTTTCTAGAGGGTTCAAGGAAAAACTGATCATAATTTTTTTTGATACTCTTGTATATTAGTGGTGGGGAAAAATAACGTGCAGGTGTATGTGGACGTTGATAGTAAAGTGATGGAGATTAGTGGCCAATGGAAAACGGCGGCCAACGGCGACTGGAGAAGCGGCCGGTGGTGGGAATACGGTTACGTCCGCCGTCTCGAGCTTCCTGGCGACGCCGACCCCAAAAACTCGGAAGCTTTCCTCTCAATCAAAGACGACTACTCTTTCTTAGAGATCAAAATCCCCAAGACTAATTAACTCTAACAACAAGTTTTTATCTGATGTGCCATTGGCCCTTGATACGTATTAGTATAGTTTTTTTTCTTATATAGAATGATATGTAATACCTTTGTGTGGTGGAAACACAAAGATTATGAATGAAATGATACATGCGTTTATACTTTATTTGATCCGAGAATCGTATTTTCTTACAAAGAATATATCGATTACAGACAATCATTTACGGGAACTACACACGGTAACGGAGTTGTTTTTTGCTTTTGTATACAGGGAGTTCTAGATGCATGTACCTTTAAAGGTAACACTAGAATTAGACCCGCCCTTTGAAAGGACGGGCTTATTTTTTGTTTTAAATTATTTTTGGGAAATTTATTTTTTATATTTCTATTCTTTGATATGAAATTTGTGTTTAATATTAATTTGATTTAATTTAATATTTGATAATTATTTAAAATATGTCAAGAACCAATTATATAAGTTAGTGAATCCTTAAAATTATGGAATTAAAGTGGTGGTTACAATATATATATATATATATATATATATATATATTTGATGCAGTTAGAAAATATATGGTTTATGTTTTAAATAGATAATATTAAAAAATAATTGTTGGGCTACACATATATCAATAGATCATGATTCTGTTTTAATAGAATAGATATCGACTAATATTTAACCCAAGAAGTATGCCTAATCCTTTTTGTACTAAATCACAAGTCACTTTACCAATCAAATTTTGACACATCATAGATATTTAAAAAATTAAAAAGTCAATTGAAAAAAACAATTCTTAAAAGAAAACCCATAACTATCTAACGGTTTCTAGATGTTCCCACAAACCCCACGTTTTTCTTTTGTCCATGTTCTCTTCTTTTATTTTTATGAGATCTAGAAAGAAACATATGAAAAATTCTCAGTCAATCAAAATAGAATAAAAAGACCAGGGTTGAGTTTAATCCTGAGGTAACAGATGCCAGTTTAGCACTGAATAGATTCACAAGAACCAGTTTAGAGTATGCTGGAGTTTCGATCAGAACAAAGAGAATTGAAAAAGGGAAAGAAAGAAAAAAAGATAGAAAGCAAACAAGATTTAATCAGAAGTAAGGCTCTCGACAAAATTGTCAATGTTTTGAAAACCGGACCAGACACTAATTCAACATAGTTACTCGTTGATTGGAAAAAACCAGTTTAGCCGATCAAATCGGATTTTCTATTTTTTTAAAACAAATATATATATATATATATATATATAATCATATGTTTATATTATATAGACTTAAAAGTAATTCTACATATAATATATTTTCTTTTCTTTTTTATTAACTAGGAAAATAAAAATTAAGCATAAATCTAACTATATATATAGTAAACAAGTGAATACATTGATAAAAAGCAAACAACTAATTGTTTAAATTACCGTATTTTTTTTATTTTTACAACTAAACTCTCATATTTATGAATATTTCAAAATAAAAATAATATATAAAAACCAAAAATATATTTATTTTCATTATTTCTTAAGAAAATAAAATTAAATAGAAAATTAATTAAATAGTAAAGTTAAAAATTAATTATAATATATTCAATTTTAATAACAATTGAAAAAATTATTATTTATATGTTAATTTTTGTAGAAATTTTAATGTTCACCCGGGTCACTGGTTTTACCGATTTTTTGTCGTTTTTCCGGTTTTTCTCTAATGCGAGTTTTAAATCGAGCCGGACTCGGCTTCTTCAGCGAGTCATGGTTGAACCGGTTCGACCGGCCTATCCGATCTGGTTTTCAAAACCATGGCTAAACATGGTCAGTGAATATCAAACCATATGGCAAAATGAGTTTACTCTTTAATTATTTTTCTTATATGGGTTTAAATGAAACTGCTAGTTTTGTTGCTCAAATAAATATTGATTTTTTTTTTTTACATTTTTTAGTGGCCCATATATATACTATTTGACATAACGGTTCATACATTTTTTTGTCAATATTTTGATCTATTATATTAAAACAAGAACATGACCAATTAACAAATGTTTGGTCCACCTATTTACTATTCGTGTATTATTTTTTATATTAATAATATTAAAGCATTTATATTATTGATAAATGATTAAACACAAATATGATTACAAATATATATATAAACTAATTTTTTCAAAAAAAATAAAACAAAACATGAAACGGCGGGTTAGAATCTAATTATTGCTTAAAATTCAATAGGCACGAAAGGAGTACAAAACTAAAGAGTAAAGGTTGGTACAAAAATGTTATAACTAACACACGTGAAAGCCTTAAACCCTAATGAGTCACCAACTTTGCTATTACTTATTCATGTGTGTTTGAAACATGCCCTTTTTGCAAAAGTAACTCAAAATTTGGAGTCAAACAGAAAACTAATTTTTTCTGTTTGACTCATTTTTTTTTTGAGTTTTTCACCCCACACCTGCATTTTATCTACGAAAATGCCATTAACTTTTTTTTTTTGGTTTTTCGAAAATGGCTTCTTTACTGTCTCAACCTTATCATCTTCAAGTATTTACAATATTGCCACTACCATGAATAGTTCAACAACCTTGTACTACCTGTTTGGTGCTTTTAATACCCTTTAATGAATAATTCAACAACGTTGTACGACCTGTTATGAACTAAAAACAACATTTCTTTCACTTTCTCTCCATATTCATCCAAAAAACTCAAGCTTTTGATTCAAAATATTTTATGGTTGACAGAGCCATATTTCTTTCGTTTTGACTTACGGTTGCTTTCGTTTGAGGTTCTGGGTGGTTGGAGAAGACCCTGTGTGCAAACGAAGTCATCTCACCTAGTTTAAGGTACGAATTTGAATTTTTTTCAAGATCTGTTCGCGTAGAAGACTTACTCTTAAGTCATTTGTATGTAGAAGACTTACTGATAAGTCTTCTGGTCAAAACGAAAGACTTAATCTAAGTCGTCCGGCTTTGTTTGTTAAAAAAAAAAACTCCAGACGACTTATATATAAGTTGTCTATGAAAAAGGGCTAGTTTTGCATTTGACTGAATCGTGTCAGATCTTTGACTATTGCTGGACGACTTATAATTTAGTCGTCTCTGAGAAAGTTAAAATTTCAATATTTTATTCAAACTAGACGACTTAAACGTAAGTCGTCCTAGGTTAGTTTTGTAATTGAAAAATAAAACTTGAAATTTAACTTTCTCCAGACGACTTAATTGAAAGTCGTCCAGCCAGACGACTTAATTTCAAGTCGTCCAGGAAAGCAAAGTCGTCCAGAAATTTTTCCAAGTTTTCTGGTCAAACCTTGCTTCACCCTGACGACCTTAATTAAGTCGTCTGACTGGACGACTTTCAATTAAGTCGTCTGGAGAAAGTTAAATTTCAAGTTTTATTTTTCAATTACAAAACTAACCTAGGACGACTTACGTTTAAGTCGTCTAGTTTGAATAAAATATTGAAATTTTAACTTTCTCAGAGACGACTGAATTATAAGTCGTCCAGCAATAGTCAAAGATCTGACACGATTCGGTCAAATGCAAAACTAGCCCTTTTTCGTAGACAACTTATATATAAGTCGTCTGGAGTTTTTTTTCTTAACAAACAAAGCCGGACGACTTAGAATTAAGTCATCCCATTTAATTTTCAATTGCAAAAGTGACCTCTTTAGACGACTTACCTTTAAGTCTTCTGGACGACTTACTTCTATGTCGTCTGCAGCAAAGTTTAGTGAACTTCTTCGTTTTCTCTATGTTTACTAATGTGTTTTATTTTGAATATTTGCAGATGATTCATCAGTTACATGCAGTGTATGGAGAATGGTTGTTGAAAGATTGCCGTTGGGATTTTGTGGTTGATGATCTCAAAGGATCAAGATTGTTTTTATTGAATGAAGATTCAACACATGCTGAACTTGTTGCAATGGCTCAAGACGATTATAACCTGGACATGAGAACAGTGACTGTGGAGATTAGCTACTCATTACCAGCAGAAATGATGATGGCTCCAGGCAGTCCTCCCATTCATGTTACAAGTGATAGACAAGTTCAAAACTTGCTCGAGATACTAAAAACGCATAGAGTATGTCTTTGTGTATCAAGCCGCAGCAAGGTGGAAACGGTTTCAGAGAAAAGGGAAGAAGCTGGTGAATGCTTTGAAGATGTTGGTGATAATGATGAAGATGGTGAATGGGAAGAAGATGTTGGTGATAATGATGAAGCTGATGAATGTTTTGAAGATGTTGGTGATAATGAGTTTGTTGAAGATGAAAATCAAGATGGGGAGGAGGAAAATGGGGAGGAGGATGCTGATAACTCTATTGTTGGTGAAACGGATCATAATGGTGGGGATTACAGTCTTTATGGAAAGGTTCAAGATGAGGACGAGGAAGATGATGATAATATTTGTTTTGAAGAAATCGAAAAGACATATGGTAAGACAAATGCTATTGAAGGAGGAAAATCGGATGGTACTAGTATCTATGTCAACCAGAGTTTTGTTAGCAAGGATGCACTGCTTTCAGAGCTGCGGTTGGCAGCACTGAGGGGTAGGTTTTCTTTCAGAATATACAAATCAATGAAAACTCTCCTTGTGGCAACATGTCGGGTTAGCGGTTGTGGATGGAAGATCAGAGCGAGTGTGAAACATGGGACAAACACGTTTTGGGTAACAAAGTATGTGGAAAAACATTTATGCTCAGTGGGGGACCGAATCGCTCAGCGGAGACACTGTACTCCGAAGTATGTTGGTAGTCTTTTCTTGATCGTGTTGGAATCATTGATGGGATAACTCCGCAGCATATCACTGATGCAATGAGGAACATGATTGGCATGGCGCTTGATTACACCACTTCATACAGAGCACTGTTATATGCACAAAAATTGGTGAGAGGATCAGCAGAAGAAGGGTATTCGCGTCTGCCATCATATCTCGAGCAAATCTCCATTGCAAATCCTGATTCTATCACGGCTATAGAACTTGATTCTATGAAAAGATTTAAATATCTATTTCTCTCTTTTGGAGCTTCTATCAAAGGTTTTAAGTATCAGATAAGGGTCATTGTGGTGGATGGAACTCACCTAAGTGGAAAGTATGGAGGTGTTATGTTAGTTGCAGCCACACAAGATGGGAATTTTCAGATATTCCCATTGCCTTTTGGGATCGTGGATGCTGAAGATGATCCTTCTTGGGAATGGTTTTTCACAAAATTGGCTAGTTGTATATCTCATGACAAGCCTCTGGTGATAGTCTCCGACCGGCACGCGGCCATTAAAAGTGTGTGTGATAAGGTGTTTCCTTGGGCAACCCGAGGAATATGTTATTATCACCTTCAAGATAACAATGTCAAAAATTTTAAAGGGAAACATCTCTTGTACTTGGTGAAAGGGGCTGCTTATGCTCACACGGTTTACGATTTTGACTGGTACATGGCTGAGATACGGAGTGCAAACCCGGAACTTGCAACGTATTTAGAGAATGCCGACGCCAGCCTATGGTCAAGGGTTTATTGTAAGGGGAACAGATACAACATAAAAACAAGCAACATCGCTGAATCTATTAATTCCGCACTGAAGCGAGCAAGAGGATTTCTGATTCCGTTCCTGCTGGAGTTCATAAGGGAGAAGTTAGGAAAATGGTATTGGAAAAGGAGAAAAGATGCTTTGAGTCTCCCAACTCAACATAGCCGGGGTGTGAATACTTGCTTGTTGTTCGAACAGAGATAGCGGATACGATGACGGTCCAACCAATTGATGGATGGCGATTCTTTGTGAAAGGTGGCAAAATGGACTGTGTGGTTGATTTGGAACATGCAAAGTGTGATTGTGGTGTCTATGCAGTGGAGAAAATACCTTGCTCTCATGCTATAGCTGCTGGAACACATGTTGGTTTGCATATCTCCACACTTGTATGTCCAGTGTACTCAAAGAATTATTTGTATGCAGGATATTCAGAGAATATATATCCTATCGTGTCACAACATATTGAGGAACGAGAATGCTTTCCTCCAGATGTAAAGCGTGGTCCGGGGAGACAGAAGAAATCAAGATGGCAATCTTGGTTGCAGCTATCTAGGATGAGAGGACACAAACCCAGGAAGAAACACATGGCTTATAGATGCTCAAACTGCAAGGAAACTGGCCATACGAAAAAAAAATGTACACAACCAGTTGACTAGTCGTACAGACGACCTTCTACTAAGTCGTCCAGACGACCTTCTACTAAGTCGTCCAGTGTATTTTATTTTTAGAAGACCTTCTACTAAGTCGTCCAGTGTATTTTATTTTTAGACGACCTTCTACTAAGTCGTCCAGTGTATGACATTTTTAGACTACCTTCTACTAAGTCGTCCAGTGTATTTTATAAAATTTAGACGACCTTTTACTGAAAGTCGTCCATCTAAAAGACCTTCTAGACGACTTAACTGTAAGTCGTCCTGCTGGAAAACCTTCCAGACGACATAACTGTAAGTCGTCCAGCTGGAAAACCTTCCAGACGACTTAACTGTAAGTCGTCCAGCTAAAAAACTTATGTGATTTTTGTTTGTCTTTTGTTGTATTTCTTTTGAGCCTAGAATAAATACAAATCGTTACAAAATCAAGTTCAAATACAAAGACTGAAAGTGAGTCAATTGACTTGATTGTTATTAGGGATCCCTTGTTATTAACAGAGAATGAGTTACATATATAGGAGACATCGTTAGAAGTAAGTTAGATTCTCCTAGATTACAGGGGATTTACAAAGACAAGTTCAAATTCCCACGAACTTTACAGGGGATTTACAAAGACAAGTTCTAATCATACATGCCCACGAACCTATCACCATCCTGGTTTTCTTTCAAATGCAGATCACCAAGCTCCGTAAATAAATCCACCGCCATCTTATCCCTCATAGACTTCGCGTTGGACCTAGAAAAGTCTCTTTCGTTAAAGGGGACCCCAAGAGCATGACATTCAATGTACTTTAGAGTGTACACGCCACAATCACCATTGTTGGCCGTGGGTACATTTCCTTGTCTCTCATATGTGTATGGCTCCAACCCGTATGTGACCCGTAGTTCGTCGGTGGCAGCGCACTCAACAAGCAGATAAGGGACCATCTCGAGAAAAGGCTGCATTACCTCATCCCATGCTTCTGCTGTCGTAGCTGAAGGTATGCTGTCCCAGATGACTATGTGCCTCTTAGGGATCGATATCCAAATAGCAATCCAATGAGTGTTGTTCAAGTTCACTGGCGCATAGATATCATCAATGTCCTCCCCCCACACCTTGTTTGATTGGCAAAATGATGGTATTGATCCGTCATAATAATTCCACGCCCCACCAGGTAGCATTCTTCCTAAACCTCTGTGATCGAGTTCCGATAATTTGAATCTCGGATAGTGGTCTCTCCAAGTTTGGGAAAAGTTGTGATCCAGGAAGCACATTCGCTCGCTCCTGAAACCTTGTGGGTTCTCCTGATACCTTTGTCTCAGCAAATTAATCCAAGCATATATATGCTGCATATAAAATAATATAATTTAGAAGATACCAGACGACTTATATTTACCAGAAGACTTAAATATAAGTCGTCTACGTGGACGACTTTCCAGACGACTTATATTTAAGTCGTCTGGTAAATATAAGTCGTCTGGAAAGTCGTCTACTTGGAAGACTTTGTAGACGACTTATATTTACCAGACGACTTAAATATAAGTCGTCTACTTGGACGACTTTGTAGATAAGCAGTAAGGGCTTCCCTAAGAGCAGTATGCAACTTGCTATTATCCGTATGATACGAAATGCTATTGTGGGCTTCTGGCTCTTCCTCTAATGTGTATAACCTACGGGGGAGTTCTGGAATATCCATCCTTTTTGTCTGCAAAATAATCAAAGACAACAATAGAGATAAGCTAAACAAGCTAAATCTAACAAGACGACTTAGTAGACGACTTATAATTAAGTCGTCTAGAAAGTCTTCCAACTGGACGACTTAGTAGACGACTTATACGACTTAAATTACAAGTCTTCCAGTAGAAAAATTTAAAGCGGACCTGATTAGTCGCAGAAGGAGTACTCGTCATTGCGGTTATAGATCTGAAAAAATAAACGTGAAACAGTGAGAATGAGTAAATTGATAGAGACAACGTTTTATGTTAAACGGCGCTAGTGTTTAGAGGAAGCGACAGTTTGTTTGGAAACAGTGGAAGCGGCGGCGCTAGGGTTTAGAGGAAGCGGCAGCGCTAGGGTTTAGAAGAAGCGGCGGCACTAGTGTTTAGAGGAAGCGGCGGTGAGAACGGTGAGAATGAAGTGAGATAGATAGCCGACGTTGAGAACGATGGTTTGTTCGGAAATAGTGGGAATTCAAATCGCCTTTGATATCGCCTTTGAGAGAGAACTTTTAGGGTTTTTGCGAAAAATTAATAAAAAAAAAATTCACCTTATATATTGGGTAAATAATCCGGTTAGCTTTAAAAGTATAGTGGTAAAATTTAAGGTTTGGTCCGGTTTAGACGACTTACAAATAAGTCGTCTGGCGGATAATGTACATCAGACGACTTAATATTTAGTCGTCCGTTTACAGACGACTTAATATTTAGTCGTTCGTTTACAGACGACTAAATATTAAGTCTTCCCAGACCCTAAAATGAACCCCTAAACTAAAATGACTAAATTAACTAGTTAACCACGTTATAAAATCAAATTATACTTCAACACTGTTTACTATACACAGAAATGAACACGCTTAGGTAATTTTAAAATTTGTGTTAGAATTTGTGTTAGACTTCTTAGACGACTAATAATTAAGTCGTCTGACAAATCTTTCGGCTGGATGACTTTCCAGACGACTTAATTATTAGTCGTCTACTAAGACCATCCACAATGGTGTTACCATGGTTTGTACATAGAGGAAAAGGAGTTGTAGTTATAAAAGTTGATCATCCATTACAAGTCATAGGTTTAAAAACATTTTGAAACAAGGGGACAACAACATAGAAGTCATCCATTACAAGTCCGCTAGAAGCAGATTACAATAAGACAATAGCAAGACAAACATCCATCATTTAGGAAGAGACGAGGAAGTTGAGGCACCATCCGCAGCATCATCCCCTTGAGGAGGTGTATACTGAATCTCAGTACCACTACGACCGAAAGGAGTCACATGAAATACCATGTCTCCTTCCTTTTTGAACACGAGAATGTCACCGATGCAAGGGGAGTGTGTTTGGGCGAAGGCTTCCCAACCATCGGTGAGTCTTCTTCCTTCTTGTATAACTTCCCAAGTTTGGTCTGAAGCGTCAGATCGTAGTGTCCATTTTCCTTGGTTCGGCTTGCCTTCTATGTGTTTTGAGTAGAAGGCAAGTGGTATTGTCTACAAGTCAACAAAGGAGAAGATAAGCAAAGGAAATAAACAGAGGAGAAATAGAGAGCGTGTGTATACCACGCCACAGTCGAAACCAGGAAGCAGAGGCTTCAAGAAGTGAGGTTCATCCTGATTCGCCATCTGCAAACAAGAAACGAATTAGAAACATTTTAATTCTAAGTCGTCTGGGTCGTCCACCTGAAAGACTTAGATTAAGTCGTCTGGGTCGTCCACCTGGAAGACTTTCCAGACGACTTAATTATAAGTCTACCAAGACTTCCAGTAGAACATTTGAAAGCTGACCAGACGAATGAGAGGAGAATAACATCCAACCTAACTAGACCACAAATCAATTGAAATCCCCAAGCTTTGAAACCCTAATTTGAAATGAAAATATCCACAAATTGCTTGAAATCACAAATCGTAACCGTAAAATGAGAGGAAAACAACATCCAACCTAACTAAACAACAAAGGAAGCGGCGGCGCTAGGGTTTAGAAGAAGCGGCGGCGCTAGTGTTTAGAGGAAGCGGCGGTGAGAACGGTGAGAATGAAGTGAGATAGATAGCCGACGTTGAGAACGATAGTTTGTTCGGAAATAGTGGGAACTCGAAATCGCCTTTGATATCGCCTTTGATAGAAAACTGTTAGTGTTTTTGCGAAAAATTAACACAAAAAAAAATCACCTTATATATTGGGTAAATAATCCGGTTAGCTTTAAAAGTACAGTGGAAAAATTTAAGGTTTGGTCCGGTTTAGACGACTTACAAATAAGTCGTCTGGCGGATAATGTACATCAGACGACTTAATATTTAGTCGTGCGCTTACAGATGACTAAATGTTAAGTCGTCCTAGACCCTAAAATGAAACCCTAAACTAAAATGACTAAATTAACTAACTAACCACGTTATAAAATCAAATTATACTTCAATACTGTTTACTATACACAGAAATGAACACGCTTAGGTAATTTTAAAATTTTTCAAAAACGGTTTTAATGCTTTCCAAAATCTAACCTTAAGAACACATACAATACTACAACATATGTTGATGAAACATAAACTAAAGAATATCATGACTCACTACTTTCACTCATCTATGCTGAAAACAATTGAAATTTGTTATATATTAATTTATATCTATTAAGACATATGTTAATTACATAATTTTCATTTTTCACTTATCAAAATATTGTTTACAAAATTTTTAAATTATGTTTAAGAATAACTGTCCAGACGACTTTAAGTTAAGTCGTCTGGACTGACTTATTTTCAAGTCGTCTGAATAGACGACTTGCGAGGGTTAGAAACGTAAAAAAAATTCCGTTTTTTTGTTTGTTCACAAGGGGATAGTTGTAATTTTAATAGCTTTTTTAAGTTACTTTTGTCTTTGACCCAAGTTTGGGTTTTCTTTTGGGTTTGACTCCAAGTTTTGTGTCACATTTGGCAATTCTCCCTTGAAACATTCAACAATTTGAATTATATTTTGTAAAAACTTTTAAAAGTTATTTGGCTTAAATTATGAAAATCACCAAATGTTGTCGAGAATCCATTATATATTTTTCTAATTCAGATTACGTGATGATATGCATAATTAACCACTCACTTGCTCATGTTGATGGGTAGGGGACGCCAAATGAGTGACGTCATGAAAAACTGACCGAGTGAAGATATCACGGTTCACAGGTGTTGAGTAGTTACCAGGGCACGGACTGAAAGGGGTATTCATCGACATGGTAGGTCTAGAAGGCAAATAAATTCACACATAAATCCTTCACTTTTGAAAAACACTTCCCAGCAATATCAACACACGAACTATAGGAGGATAATGATGAGTTTGGATAATTATGAATATAGAAGTAGGAGTTATCTTTCTAAGTAGGAGTTATCCGACTATATGTCGGCTAATATGTTGTAATATATATACAGGAGAGATTTGATGAATAAGATACACGTTTGACATTATCACATTCTCATGGTATCAGAGCACAAATCTAAATAAACGAGATCGTTCAAAGCTACTTTGTGAGAAAAGCTTGAATAAACGATGGGTGATAAAGATGTTGGAAAGCAGATCGTGACTAAAACAAGTGAGACAATGGCGATTTCACCATACTCATTGTTTAGCTCCGATAATCCAGGTGCATTAATCACATCTGTCCAGTTAAAAGGTGATAATTATAATGAATGGGCTATGGAGATAAAGAATGCTCTTAGAGCAAAGAAAAAGACGGGGTTCATAGATGGGACTCTCCCAAAACCAACCGAAGATAGCCCCGACTTGGAGTCATGGTTGAGTGTAAACTCAATGATAGTTGGGTTGATCAGATCGTCCATCGAACCAAGGGTTCGGTCTACTGTGACGTTTATCACAGAAGCTCACAAGTTGTGGGAAAACCTGAAGAAGAGATTTGAGGTAGGAAATAAAGTGAGGATTCATCAGTTGATGGAGCAGTTGACCTCTTGTAGACAGAACGATCAAGCGGTAATAGATTACTACAGTCGTTTAGCAGTAATGTGGGAGGAACTGCAAACGTATAGACCACCTCCAGCGTGTACTTGTTCAGCAGACGGAGTTTATGAGAAGGAAAGAGAAGACGAAAGAGTTCACCAATTTATCATGGGTTTGGATGAGTCAAGATTTGGTAATGTAGTAACAGCTATCATTGAAGCTGATGAATTGCCAGATTTGGGAAAAGTTTATGCCAAGGTAATCAGGGAAGAAGCTCGTATAAACTCAGCAAAAGCAAGAGAAGTGGTCTCTCAAGAAGCCATTGGATTTGTCGCTCATAAAGAAGTTTCAGATCAAAAAGTTGTAAAAGACACTCGAGAATCAAGTGGGTATGTGACAAGAATGGAAAACAACAGTCCAAGTTATGGGAACAAAGCAAGAGATCGAGTGTGTACCAATTGTGGAAAAACAGGGCATGAAAAGAACAATTGTTGGCAGATCATTGGGTATCCTGAATGGATGAATGAGAGACGTGGAAGAGGAACAGGAAGAGGACGTGGTGGCTCAAGCACAAGAGGTGGAGGCCGTAGTGTTGCGTATACAGTGAATGCATCAAATTCACATGGTTCAGGTGGAACAGATCTTACTCCGGAACAGTGGAAGGCCATCACACAGATCATAAACGAAGGGAAAACAACTTATCAACCTGAGAAGCTTTCTGGTAAGATTTTTGGTGATGTGATTATAGATTTTGGGGCTTCACATCATATGACAGGAGATATAGGGAAGCTGGTCAACGTAAAGAAAACCTTACCGTGTGTAGTTGGGTTCGCAGATGGGGGAACCTCGACATCAGTTCAGATGGGGGATATGATGCTTACAGATCGTATTTCACTTAAAGACGTGATTTACGTTCCCAAATTGGAGTGTACTTTGATCTCAGTATCAAAGTTGTTAAAGCACAGTGATTGTTTTGCGTTATTTACAGATACGATTTGTATTTTGCAGGACCGTTCTTCGAAGACTCTGATTGGAGCCGGTGAAGAACGTGATGGGGTTTACTTCTTTAAGGATGTTAGAGTAGCACGAGCTAGCAGAGCAGATGGAAATAAGGATCGACTCTTATGGCATCGACGACTCGGACATCCATCTTTTGGTGTTTTTTCTTCTTTACATGAGCTTTCTGGTGTTATGAATAAGGCTTCCTCTAGTCCATGTGACGTATGTTTTAGAGCAAAGCAAACGAGAGATGTTTTTGGTGACAGTATTAATAAAACAAACAAGAGTTTTGAGATTATCCATGTGGATGTTTGGGGTCCCTACCGTGTGCCTGCATCGTGTGGAGCAGCCTATTTTCTAACCATTGTAGACGATTATACTAGAGCTGTCTGGACGTATCTTCTACTTGCTAAGTCTGAAGTTAAGAAAGTGATGCAACGCTTTTGTGCATATGCAGAGACACAATTTGGTCATGCAGTTCAAACAGTTCGGAGTGATAATGGCATGGAGTTCATGTGTTTGACAGAGTTTTTCCAAGACAAGGGTATTGTACACCAAACATCTTGTGTCAACACTCCACAACAAAATGGTCGAGTGGAAAGAAAGCATAGACATATTCTAAATGTTGCAAGGGCACTTTTGTTTCAATCAAAACTACCCATCAAATTCTGGGGTGAGGCCATTTCCACTGCAACACATGTGATCAACTTAACACCTTCAAGGGTTTTGGAAGAAACTTCTCCACATGAGAAGCTGTTTGGAGTAAAGCCTTCGTATGATTCGTTGCGAGTATTTGGTTCGCTATGTTACGTTCACAGACGTGATAGAAACAAAGATAAGTTGGGAGAAAGAAGCAGGCGTTGTGTTTTTGTAGGATATCCTTTCGGAAAAAAGGCTTGGAGGGTCTATGATTTGGATACAAATGAGTTTGTAGTGTCGCGAGATGTGAGTTTCTACGAAAGTTTGTTTCCATTTAGTGAAAAACATGATGTTTTGGAGGTTCAGAAGGGGCTTACAGGGTCACCAGACGATGACTGGATATTGAATGTCACCGTAGATGACAGGGGGAGTTTGTCGCAGGAGAACGACGAGATTTTGGAGGTTACATCTTCTGACGATACTCCTGAATTGACCCCTATATCGGAGGAAAAACAGAGTGGTGACAAAGAAGAACAAATTGGAGCTTCTTCTCCTCAAACCAAAGGTGTGACTGAGTTAGGGAGAGGTTGCAGAGAAAAGATCCCTTCAGTGAAGTTGCGTGATTATGTAAGTTATAATGCTCAATACTTGAAGGAACCCTATCACAGTCTCGCGGCTCCCACTCCACAAACAGAGTCCTCGTCGACGGTCCATGGTAATACTCCTTACCCTTTAGCAAATTACATTTCTGATGAATATTTCTCTCCACAACATAAAGCTTTTTTAGCTGCCATAACGAATGGGAGAGAACCAAGAAGCTACAAAGAAGCTGTCCAACAAGAAGTATGGCGTAACTCGATGAAGAAGGAGATGGAAGCATTGGAGAAAAACAAAACTTTCAGCATAGTGGACCTGCCACCGGGGAAGAAGGCCATTGGAAATATGTGGGTATATAAATATAAATACAACGCTGATGGATCCCTGGAAAGACCTAAGTCCCGACTGGTAGCCTTGGGAAATAAACAAGTACAAGGGAGAGATTTCCAAGAAATGTTTGCGCCGGTTGCTAAGATGACGACGGTTAGGAGTTTGCTGCGTGTGATTGCAGGGAAAGGTTGGATTGTGCATCAAATGGATGTACACAATGCATTCCTGCATGGTGATCTTAAAGAGGAAGTGTACATGAAGCTACCACAAGGTTTTCAACATTCTGATCCTCATAAAATCTGCAGGTTACATAAGGCGGTTACAAATACCAAACACTTGCACTGCCTTTGTCGATATCAAGATTCTTTGGAACCACCTTGTATTCATTCAAGAATAACACCTCGTGTACATAGAGGGCATCGGCCTCATGTGTCTCGTTTAGGTTAGTTTCTTGATTCTTCACTGCTTCTCGGGACAGACTGTTGCGTAGTGACCTGACTTGTCACATCTCCAACGTATCAGCTTCGAACGTTTCTTCTTTGAGTTTTTGTCTTCGTTGTGTAACACATGGTTTTGGTTGTGTAACCTACCTCGACCTCTGCCTCTTCCATTTCGTTCTCTACCTCTACCATGAAAATCTCCATAGTTCCTCTGAATATGGTGATTATTATCCGAAAACATAAGCTTCCCTTGGTCTTCTTTCTGAGTTTCTTCCCCTACACGTTAGTCATACGCCTTTAGCCTTCCAAATATGTCCTCAAAGCCTGTAGAGTTGAGGTCTAGGACTTGCTCAAGAGATGCTACAATCTAGATAGATATACTTGTGTCTTGAGAGACCCTTCAAGAACTTCTTAACCATCTTGGACTCTTCTATGTTTTATCCCAACGAGGCTGACCCTGATATCTTTCCCGCAAAGCTATCCACGGTATCACTATCATCCATCTTCAACCTGTCGAACTCCGTCATCAATGTCTGAAGTCTCACCTCCCTTACACGATCAGCTCCAAGGTGTCGTGACTTGATGGCGTTCCAGATGTCTTTCGATGTGGTTTTTTCTCCCACTTGGAGAATCAAAGTTTCAGGAACGGATTGAAAGAAAAGAGCAGTCGCAACGTCGTTCTTCTTTTGATCATCCAAGCCTGGTTCTCTCGTTCCCCACACTTCATGAACACTCTCATCGACCAAACTGTATAGTTTGTCGAGTTCAACATCAGAAATTGGATGGATGCGGATCCAAAGTCCTTTGTGCGTGGAGCCCTATTCTTGTCAGCCATCTTGCTTTCACAATATTAGCTTCATAGTCACTAGGATCAAAGTTTCAACTTAAGCTTAAATCGACTCTCCAACCTGAGGCTCTGATACCAATTCAAATCTTTAGAAACACAAAAATTTATAAGAACAATTTTTATTATTGCTTTAGAAACTCTTCAAAACTAAAACTCTCAATGTTTCTCTTAGATATCTTATGAAACAACTCTACATGAAACCAATATTTATAGTGCCCCAAAAAATTTCGGATAAGTTGATTTTCATCTTATTCAACCGCCTTTAGGATGTTGCTGATCACCCGAGAGGCATGGCCAAGGAGAACTATAATATCCACTGGTTCTTCTCCACAGGTCTACGGTAGCGTTATCAATAGGAATGGGCATTCGGATCTTCGGATTAGGTCTTGTCTGATTCGGGTCTTTCAGATTTTAAATATTTAGACCCAATAAAGTAATTAGAATTTGTCGGTTTGGATCATGTCAGATCCGGTTCAGTTCGGATCTTAAATAGTAAGACCCAATAAAGTAATTAGAAGTTGTCGGTTTGGGTTTGATTCAGTTCCGGATCAGATTTGGTTCGGGTCATGTCGGGTCCGGTCCAAAAATACTCAAAAAACAAAAAATATCTGAAAATATTTAAATACGTGAAAGTATCTGAAATTTTACTCAAAATTTGACCCGAAGACATAAGACCGAACTTTTATCCAATTATCCAAATCATATTTTTGAAAATATAAAATTTTATTTGGAACCCAAAACCATACCAAAAACCCCCCAAATCTAAAATTTAGAAAAAAATACACATAATACCAAAAATATACTAAAACATCCATATATAACTAATATATATAGAAGTTTTAGATATTTCGGGTACCCTGTCAGGATTCGGGTTTGGGTCAAACCGGATCTAAGACTCGCAGGTCCTCCACAACAAAATCCAATTGGGTAAGAAGATCAGTTCGGTTCCTCCCTGACTGAGATTTTTCAGATCTGTTTCGGATCGGATCCTCGGGTCTAGGTAAAATGTCCAGGACTAGTTGTCAAAATAGGGTATTGATGTCTATAAGTGAAGTGAATAGTAGGAAAACAGTATGTCTTCTATATATTTAATTTTCTTTCCTTTTATGGTTAATGTGTGCAATTTATATTCAATATATTTCACATATATTGTTTAACAATACTAGGTATGGGCATTTTACCCACTATCTGAAACCAAACCCGAACCTGATCTGAAAAACTACAACTCGAACCCAATCCAGTCTAGAAAAATACCCGAATGTGTATTGAGTTAGACGAGATTAAATACCCGAACCCGAATGGATACACGAGATATTTGAAAATATATATAGTACCCTTAAATCTCCTTATAGTTTATATTCATTCATTTCTCTTCATAGTTCACGCTAAACCTTAAACCAGTCTTTACTGTGGTCATGGTTCAATTATATTGGATATTATACTCTTTTTTAAGGTTCATTTGGTAAAGTATTGTTCTTCATCTTTGAGTACTTAATGTCATTTTCTTTGGTTAACAAACTATTTTGTTAGTGTTTACTTAATATTGTATTGTTTTATTTTACAACATTTACATTTGATTCAGTTTTTTTTTTGTTTTAACTTATGAGCTATTTTCATTTTGATCTTATTTTTTTAAGTAACTGTAAATAATTGAACCCGATCCAAATTACCCGAACTCAAACTACAAATATCTGAACCCGACCTGAATTCTGAGAATACTCCAACGGATTCTACACCCCTATACCGAACCCGTAAATCCAAAATACCGGATCCGAACCCGAACGGGTATATGAACGCCTAACCCTACTGATTAATATGTGGTAAATAATTTGAATATCAAATTTATATATTCAAGTTTTCAGATATATGTTAAATTTCTTTAATTTTGGTTATTCATATATTTTAATATAGTTAAAAATTGCCTTCAAAACTATTATAAATAGCAAAGTTAGACTAGATTTTATGGCATGTAGTTATTGATATTAATGTGTTAGAAGAAATATAAGTTAGGTCTAAAGTTGTGTTTATGATTTAATAGTACTAGTTTTTGATCCACGCTTCTACAACACAAAATTATTTTTAAAAAAAAATTATTTCAATAAAAAATATGTGAGTTTAATTATTTTATTTATTCTAAGACTGATTTTATATTTATCTTTTGGTAATAATTTAAATTAGTTTGACATTTTAATTTTAAGTACACATATATATATATATATATATAATTTACTTGTGAATTTTAATTTATTTTACGTGTTTTCTATTTTTACCGAAAAAGCAAAAATATATTTATTGAAATTAAAATTAACGATATCTTTTTGGCACAGATAATAATATTATAAAACTAAATTTATTTTAAAAAAATTAAAAAAATAGTGCTTAGTTATAATTAAGGGAATCAATTAGATTAACATACTTTTATTTTTCCTAACCATTTTAATATATATATTAGGTGGACCGCTTACACGCATGTACGGACCTTAATATAATTCATATACTGCATATATAACTGACTAGTGCGGACATTAAAATAATTCATAAATTACATGTATAATTGTTATCACAAGTGTATAAGTATAATATAACTCTCTCTTTCTCACTCATGCTGTCTTTCTTTGTATTTCTCTCAACACTTGATCCTTTTTTGTATCTCACTCATTTGTCTTTCTGATACAGGCTGGGAAGCGAGGGTGGTGTGATGGGCGATGAGATGGTGATGATTGAGAAATCGATAGAGATGGTGTTGGTCGATGGAGTTGTTATTGTTCTATTCCGTCCAAGATAACCTGAAACAAGATAGAATAGTAAGGTAATGATATGATAAAAAAAATAAGAACAAAGGAAATAAAGGAGTTAAGGGATGGAATGGTAGATGGATTGAAGGTTGAATATGGATGGATGGATGGATGGATGGATCGATGGATCGATGATGCTGGATGGATGGTGATTGACTCTCTCAATCCGTGGGTGATGATTGACTCTTTCAATCTGTGTCTCAAGGTTTCTGAATCTCTCAAGGAACCTATGAACCACGATCTCTAAAGCCTCCTAATGTATCTCACACCTAGAAACTAAAGAATAACTCAAAGAACACTCTTTGACTGAAAATACTCTTGGTACTGATTTTTATTGATTGAAAGGTGACTCTAAAATGTACAAATGGGTATGCTTATATAGGGCACGACCTTAGACAGAGACCAAACGGTCATATGAAGCAAAAGGAAACAAAATTAAACAAAAGGCTTAAATGGTGCTGATCAAGATCGAAATATGGTTTTTGGAGAGATATCTTTGGGATATGGTCTTCGCTTAAGGTTCTTTGAATCTGGACGGTTTAAGGGGGTAAGAGAGCTTCTTGGGAACCTTCTTGATGCATTATAGATTGATTAAATCGTGCATATAATGAGAGGAATCTAGCTGTTGGAGTTTGAATTCTTGAGACTCCAAATAAGGTAAATGTGGCCAGAAATAGATCCTCATGATCCTATGCTTGCAGGTCCATTGTAAGAACTCTTCTACTCCTCCTGGATCGTTGGATATAGTTCCTATATGATAATAAACCACGCCTGGTCTCCATTGTTTGGTTTGACTAAGATTGAACCGGCTAGCTCCCAATTGAGGCAAGTGTAGCACTGGCTTGACCGGTTATGGTGATTGGATCATAACTTCATAATTCCGTGACCATTCCTTCTCATTCTGGGCTTTCCTTCTCATTCTGGGCTTGTTGGAAATATAAGAGATCCATCTTGAAATCCATGAGTTGGTTTGGGTTGGATACCTTCTTCCTTGGGCTTGAAACAAGTTCTAAACTCGGATACTCGCAGATGAATGAGCTGGAGAACCTCCGGTTTGTAAAATTCATATCTCCTGGTCCAAATAGCTTTGAAGATGATTCCAATTGTGGTTGACTCCTTCTTGAGTGTAGAATTCATTAAAATTAATTTCATGGCAAAATGTCTCCGGGTTGAAGAGATATGGTGTTTTGAATGAACACATGTCCTGGTTGGTCCTTTGGTTAGTTGATTGGTGCAACTGGTTGGCCTCTGGTTCAGCTACTGGTTTGATGACCGCTTCACTTTCTTTATCTATCTTTTATACTCACTCAATCTCCCTTTGTATCTCGCTCTCTATCTCACTCATTTCATTTATATATATATATATATATATATATATATATATATATATATATATATATATATCATTCTCTATCTCTCACTCGTTTTATATCTCTATATATAAATCTTTCTATCACTCACTTAGTGTTATTGTGGGTCTATAAGTATAAAATAACTCTATACTCACTCAGTCTCTCTTTGCATCTCTCTCTCACTAGTCTCTCTTTATCTCTCTCTCTTATACTCACTTAATCTCTATTTGTATCTCTCTCTATGTCACTCATTTAATTTCTATACTTATATATCTTTATCACTCTCTCTCTCTCTTTCTATCTCACTCATTTCATATCTCTGTATATAAATTTTCTATCACTCACTCACTCTCACTCTCACTGTCACTCTCACTCAGTATATATATTGTATGTATAACAAATATTATGTATGAATAAGTAGAATATAACTCTCTATGGCACTCACTCCATTTCTCATTCTCTCTATATATTTCATTCATTTAGGCTCTCTCTCTCTCTCTCTCTCTCTCTCTCTCTCTCTCTCTCTCTCTCTCTCTCTCTCTCTCTCTCTCTCTCTCTCTCTCTCTCTCTCTCTCTCTCTCTCTCTCTCTCTCTCTCCCTCCCTCCCAAAGTTTTTCCCATTTTATGAATAACCAATTGCACCCAAAGTGTGAACTTTTTATGCGTACAGAGAATTGAACTAGACTCCAGAAAACTCAAGTTTACAAAAAAAAATTCATAAAACAACTAAAAGTCTAAAAGCAAACTAGAACAATCCATCTCAGATCTGAACATTCTTTCCATGATAAAATTTCAGTAATTTTCCAACGCAACGACCCATCAGAGATTAGGTGAAATCAGAGTAATTACTATTGTATAGCGGTACAGAAAATAAAACTCCAAAGTGGTCCCCTTATTTATTTTTACATATAATAAAAGTATGACATATATATGTGTATCCATTGGTGTTCCTAAAAAGAGGTTAAGATGATGATTACTATACAATTTAGTTTCTTTATTTTCGAAGAATGAGAATGAAATTTCCATGCAATGCAAAGTTTAACTTTTTTGGAGATCTCGAAACTCTTTCCTCCATTTTAATATGGTTCGAATGTAAAATGAAAATCTATTTTGTTAATTTATCTTTTCTTAAATGGGTTTCATAGTGTGTAGTCCTATACATAACAGGACAGTAAGTGTTTCAAAAAAAAAAAACTGGACAGTATATGAGAAAATGACTTTAGATGAATACTCTGGAGCTCTCGACCATAAATTGAAAATAGATTTGGCAACAACCTTTTCTTTATGTTAAGTGTTTGATGCACTTCCTTAATTTCTGTTTTAATATAGAAAATTGTATACGAACAAGTAAATACAATTTTCTGAATAAATATCATTATATTGAATTTTGTCCGTATATTTGGATTTAATATTTAAATGTATATAAGAAAATTCAAATGATAGATTTTAGTTTATTAGAGTTTTTCTTTTTTTGCGTTATAGATTGAATAGTATTTAGCAAGTAGATCGTTAATCGTATTCTGATGTTTACACATGGTTTATGTTTAGATTCTGAAATATAACATTTAGTGTATAATTGATCCAGTTAGAGTAAGAAATCGTGGCTTAATGCTGAAGTCTCCGATGAACTAATTCACGTTTTAATAAAGTTGCAAGGGAAAAAGGAAAAAAAAAGTACTTGGCACCCGTTTGACGCAATGAAAGTACTAAAATTTATACTCTTTCCATTTCATATTATATGATGTCTTAATCTAATACACAAATACTTAAAACTATTTTTATCAAAAATATTATTAAAATATAGTTTTAAAGCTAATTTATTTAACTATAAGTAGAAATAATAAAAATGCAATTTGTTACACATTTTTTGATAAAGTTAAAGTTAAATAAATTTGTCTAAACTTCATCTATTATGAAACAACAAAACTTCTTTGAAACATCATGTGTATTAAAACACAAATTAGAATCTATACATTGATATTAGTAATCAGAAGGATTTGATCTCGAGCATCCAAAATCACCAAAATATTGTCTATACAAATTTGGTGTACTAGGTGATTGTCATTGTTATTTCCTTTTATGTATTATTATTGTTTGTTAAGATCAAATAAGCTCACATGTATTATTATTATCAATAGAGTTTAAATTCGTTAGTGAATAATTTTTAAGATAAAAAAAAACTAAGAGGCTCATTTTTTACTTCCAAATGGGTTGTATATGAGAACACTATAAAAATAATAATGGTGAGTATTTTTTATTTTTGTATGAATTAATGTATGTTTTCTATTATTATGTTATATTTTTGTATTATAATAAACTGTATTTATAATATTATGTTTAATATTTTTAATGTCTATATATTATTTATCTATATAAAATTTAGTGATTAGAATTAGTTTATATTAAAATAGGAGACTAAAATAAAAATAACACAAAATTTAAATAAAAAAATTTGAGGTTTCTTCTTCCAACAACCCACCTTCAAATTTTCATTTTGAGGATCTACTCTCAAATTAGTTTCTTCTAGGAGATGCTTATAGTATACATGCTTTTCATTCATGAGATTAAACCTTTTTTTTACGACCTGGAGACTGAATTAATATTCAAATTCGCATAAACAATCATTGTACAATATCACTACTCTCTTTTAAAAGAATAAAAGTTTGAAAACAACGATCAAAAATAGGTTTCGGGCTTCACATGACATAACTTGTCCATCTACTTTATTAAAACATAATCATCCTTATTTTTCACCCTTGATATACCTCGGAATATTATTTAAAATGCCACTGAACCTACTTTTTTAAAAAAACTGATTATTTTATAATTATATTCAATTATAATAGAAATCTAACCGCTTTAAATTATTCTACACCACCATAAGCAGTTATATTCTTCCTACATAAATCAGTTGAACACGTAAGCAGTTACATTTCTTTATTCTTTCACGAGAGCAACTTATCATTGGAAGAAATTTCTTTAAGTGAGATTTATGGAGAAAGTGAGAGTGATCGGTTAAAAAGACAAGTTGATTATGACAGGAAGTTGCTTACTGGTTTATATAAAAAACTGGAAAAAGAAAGAAGCGCTTCAGCAGTTGCTACAAACCAAGCAATGGCTATTATTATGAGGTTGCAGGAAGAGAAGGAGTTGTGTCAAATGGAAGCTTTGCAGAACCTTAGGATGATGGAAGAGCAAGCAGAGTATGATATGGAAGCAATACATGGTGAGAATCAACTTAGACATTCGTGGTTATCTTAATAAAAGTCATGTTCATGATGTAATGGATTTTCGAGAAACTCAATTCTACTTACAACCTATATATTTTTGAGACATAAATCTAACAAATTTAATTTTATTATGACAAGTGTATAATTATGCAATATCACAAATTCAATTTAATTATCAAAATTTTTAAACAATAATTTGAATAAATTTGATCACTAACATATAAACTAAATTTGTTTAAAATGTAAGAAAAAAATCTGAATTTACATAAAATATTGAGAAAACAAAACATAGAATATATCCGCGCTTTCAAGAGCTAGTTGACATTTAATTCTAAATCAATCGAAAATATAATTAAGTCCACTTCGCCGAACACGAACAGCTAAATTTCAAATAGAAGCTACATGCGCAGACCACCAAACATAATAGTTATCCATATAAACTACGAAATGCATTTTATATTAAGAGATAATACCAGTTAGCAAACTCGGGGTTCCAACTTGATTTCGAAGCCATGGTTTCTACAAAAACCCATATAGTCTACATTTTATTCTAATTTATATGATATAGTTTGACTATATCAGATTTGGCATGATCCTTGACCTTGGATCACCCTGGTACCTTTGCATAAAGTAGTATGTGCTTTATCCAGTATCCAAATACATATCTAATCTATTAAAACAAAAGTACAAATAGGAAATAACTCTTATTTTTACCTAATATTTACAAGTAATGCTACTAATCCATGCATCCAAAAATCTAAACATTAATTATTAACAAAAAAAAATTGGGTAAGCCTATTAACAATCTTTGTTATTGAAAATGAAGACTTCATAAAAATTGTATATGTGTTTTCCAAATTTTTATAATAAAAACAAAATTATACATATATATAGCATTAATTAGTTTTATTTTTTATTCATATTCATATAAGCTACCCAACAATATTTGAACTATAAAGAAAATAATAATGTTAATAATTTCGATTATAATATGAACTTATTCATTTACAATAACAAAATCATGTAAATTTCTATAATAATTTAATGACTAAAATACATACTAGTATTTATTATAAATGGTTATATATACAAACAAATACAATGTATTATTCATTTCTACGATATATATCTAATAAGAATAATTTATAAATTTAAAATTTAAAATTTTTAATTACCATATAATACATATACACAGTTAGGTCTAGGACGGATCGAATATCTGGAGTATTTAGGATATACGGATTCAGATATGCATTTGTTTGATTCATAAAATTATTATCCGGATCTCGATATTCGGCGTTACGATATTCGGACTAAAATCCGAGTACACGCGGATATCCGGACCTGTTTTTTAACTAAAAATAAATAAAAAACTAACTGTTAACCATCTATTCAGTATATTTAAAATTTTTATTTAAAAAAAACTTAAACATTACTAAAAGTTTAGTTATTTTATATAAAAAATATATAATATACATAGATAATTGTAATGAAATTTTAAATATTTAATATCTCGATCCGGGTATCTAGACCTAAAATTTTACTATCCGAATTTGTACATGGATCAGTCGAATCCATAAAATCATTATCAGGATTCCATAATATACGTTTTTCGAAGCGAATGAGATCCCGGATCGGATAATGGATATCAAATATTAAGCTTCAGTCATATATACAGTTATATCAAACAAATTGCTTAAAATATTTGACATTCATAAATATAACACTCGCGCGGGGACGCGGATCAAAGACTGGTATATTATTATATCTGAATACAAATGCACAAAGTTCAAAACCCATCTCAATAATAATAATAATAAGAGTTATTAAAATATCTTAAAATAGACGCGAAAAATTATTACCAAAAAAAGCTTTTAAAGAAAAAATAACTAAAATAATCTTTATCAAATGGTATAAATATACATTTATACTCATTGAGTTAACTAATGTAGGCTTAAGATTTATAGTTATAAGGTGAAGTTTTAGAGGTGAAACTTTTAAAATTATAAAAAAAATAAAAAATATAGTAAAACTTTCAAAATAAAAAGAAATATTTTGATCAATTTTTCTTTTAAAATCTATTTTTGTGATAATTTTTTTTAAAAAGTCTATTTGAAATATTTGCCGTAATAGTTATTCACACAATCTTTTTAAGATTATAAAGATGAGTCGAAAAGTTTACAATATGATGATATTAACAAATGAAATGCTTTTATGCAGTCCATCATTCGAAAAAAGAGTAAAGTTAGAGTGTATAAAGTGAAAAAAATGATTAGTGTGTCTAGAATGCACTATTCACTAACTTAAAATTGACAAATTTTTTTGAATTGAGATTATATTATAGTGACTATTTATCTTATTTTTTTCCTTAAACCCCCAAAGTCCAAAACTATATTACTAAGGTTTTAAATTTCGGTTTAAACGGTCAATCAATTATAACCGAAACGATTTTTATAAAATTTAAATTATATGATTCAAATCGGTAGTTTTTTAAATCATTTTAAATATGTTAAATTCGGTTTAAATCAATCAAAATTAATCTAAATTTATTAAATTAAATAATAATGTTAATACAACTTCACAATTTATCTAATTTGTTTTTTTATATATATAGCTCTAGTTTTGATAATTCATCAAAATAATTTTATAAGTAAAGCCAAAAACTAAATATCTTATATAAATATAAAATATATATAATAAATAATTAATCTGTTAGCGCCTAGGTGCCTAGCCTTCCAATAATCAGTGTAGTCAATAATTCTCAGCGTCTCCTAACAATTTCTTAAACATTGTATATTACTGTGATCTACCAAAAAATGTCGTTTTAGTTCAATGCTTAATATTGAATTACGTCAATTTTGCAAACCACATCAACGACGATATTTCAACAGCCAATAGAGTTCACTGCTCGGACCATTAGAGTTTCACATGAAAATTGACATCTCGTCGTCAGGTTACGAGATAGAATCTAAAGAACCATATGACAAAACACCATTTTTTCATTCGGACAACTTTAGCCCATACCTTTCCAAACCAGAAACCTGACTTGCTTTGAGCAATGCTAAGGGTAATTTCAGTAAATTAAATATTCACTTTTTCTAAAAGGAATCTATTGTCTAGAAGACTAGAAATGCTGACTGACGTATCACATTTACCGACACGTTATAGGTTTTCTTATTTTTGTTTTGTTTTATTATTTGTTACTAGTTTTTTTATTTTTTACTACAAAAAAATTGTTTAGTTTCTTATATATTAAACCTATGAGATTACCGATACAACCTATGGTTAAATATTAAATATTTTACTTCTGTATTCGACCAAAAAAAAAAAAAATTTACTTCTGTCTAAAACCAAACAAGTAGATTCCATCTAAAATTTTGTGTTTTGAATCATCTTCAGTTTCTTTTTCTTTCTCAAAAAGCAAAATTAGTAATAAATAATATATCAAATTACTAATACATAATCAGGGCCGGACAGAGAGAACATTTTACAGGGTCATGTGTCCCCGTCAAATTTCTTATTTTCTTTATTAAATACTATAAAGTCTATATAAATGTCTTTAACCCAAAAAAAAATGTAGTGAAGAAAATTTTTGTGCCCTCATTTAAATTTGTTCCTAGATCCACCCCTATACATAATATATATATATATATATACTATTTATAATCTGGTGATTAGGAAATTATACATAAATGTTGGTATTTAGAATAACTTCCAAAAATCGGGGAGAGATATTTTCATACAATGTTTTTTTTGCCATATCATGAGTATGGTTTTTACTTGTGTTCTATTTGCTTAACGAATATGTTATGGTAGAAAGTACGTTTAAATAATCGTGTTAACTAATTTTTAGGTGAAGAAAATATTCTAATTCAATTTTTTTCAAATTTAATATTTTTCTATAAATGAATCTTATGTAAAATATTTATATATTTTTGACATAAATTTTTGTGGACTAAATAATGTTATCCTTAAATTACATTTATGTTATTTTGGTGTTAATATTCAGAATCAACTAATTATTTGGATGTATGGATTAAGGTCATAATTAAGTCCACTGACCCCACTGCCCCTAATCCTTAAAACTTTTGTTTTCTCCAACTTATTTGCTGCTTAACAAAGCAACGGTCGTGATTGCATCACCTCGGTGACTTCAGATCCAATCAACGGCCCCACGTTCACCTCTCTCACCTCTTTGAACATTCAAACAACAAAGAAGTAGCCACTGCAGCTAGCAAGAAGAGACGAGACGAGAGGAACAAAACTGAAACGTGCCTGCCTCCATTTCTAAACCCAAATCCTTTTGTACAAAGACCCTCCTCTTAAACTCCCAAAGATCCTCTCTTTATTACTTCGTGTTCCTCCACTCTCACCAGCTCTCACAAATCTGGACATCTTTGTTTCTTTAACATCAGTGGGTTTCTTTACTTTTAATTCTTCTCTCTTAAAGTCCCAATCTTTATCCTCTAAAATGCTCTGTTTCTCTGTTTAAGTAACAAGAAGAGAGCACAAGTCTCCCCTGTTATGGTGGGGACGATGGCAAACAATGGAAGAATCCGGTCAGCTTTTCCGGTGGCAAATGGGTCAAAAGATCTGACTCCGGACAGTGCTCCGGTTAGCACAGTGGGATCTGAATGTGGTCAGGTTGAGTTCACTAGAGAAGACGTTGAAGCTCTTCTTAATGAGCGAATCAAGTACAAGAGCAAGTTCAACTACAAGGTTTCTTCTTCTTTTTTAAATGTTTGTATTTGATTGTGTTGTGGTAATGGATAAGCATATCAATTAGGGTTCTTGTTACCAAAGAGTCCAAGTTGCTAAGTTTTGAATTTTAAATAGTTTTACTGGCTTTTCTTGTTGGTTCTTTTTTGTGAGGTTTGATTGTTATAAGACATTTTGTGGGACCTTTTGAAGACTTTGTTTTATGTGTTGATCCTTTGTGGTTGAATCTATTAGCGGTTACTGGCTTTACTAGTTGGTTGGAGCTGTTGGGTTTTGAAGAAGATTTTGATTGTTATAAGACAACTTGTGGGGACAAAATAGTTTGTCTTAAAGACTTTTCTTTATGTGTTTGATGACCTTATTTAGTCTGAGAATTTTGAATGTTCTTCTTGGTGGTTGAATTTTGCAGGAGAGATGCGAGACCATGATGGATTATATAAAAAGACTTAGACTTTGCATTAGATGGTTTCAAGAACTGGAGATGGACTATGCTTTTGAGCAAGAGAAGTTGAAGAACGCTTTGGTATTGAATGAGAAGCATTGTGCTGATATGGGTGCGTTTTGCAAATTAGAGTTTAGTTTGTTGAAGTTTAGTAAGTCTGGGGTTTATATTATTGCAATCTGATGACAGAGGCTAGCTTGAAAAACAAAGAAGCGGAGCTGAATATGATCATAGAGGAACTAAGGAAGAAGTTTGAATCTGCTCAAATTCAACTTGCCAAGGAACAAACAGAGAAGTTGGTAAGAAAGCTGTTTGTTTCTAGTTAAAACACTTGTTGTCTGATGTTTTAATTCGACACGTTCTGCTTTTAGGCTGCAAATGATTCTCTTGTAAAAGAGAAAGAAGCAAGACTTGCTGTTGAAAAGGCACAAGCTGGTCTCACAGAAGAGCTAGGAAAAGCACAAGGAGAGCTTCAAACGGCTAATCAGAGGGTGAGGACACTAAAAAACAAGACCTGAAATGTTAAAATTGCTGTCACCTAATGACTTTTGTGGGGTTTTTGTTCAGATACAATCTGTAAATGACATGTACAAACTGTTGCAAGAGTATAACTCAAGCTTGCAGCTGTATAACAGCAAGCTACAAGGTGATCTTGATGAAGCTCATGAAACTATAAAACGCGGCGAGAAAGAAAGGACTGACATTGTTGAAAATATTGGCAACTTGAAGGGTCAATTCTCAGCATTGCAGGATCAGCTTGCTGCTTCTAAGGTGTTTGATACTCATAGATAGTATGTGTTATTACTCATCAGAATATGATTGTTTCTCTTGTTTCTTTTTCTTTTGCTAGGCCTCTCAAGATGATATCATGAAGCAGAAAACTGAGTTGGTAAACGAAGTTGCGAGTCTCAAGGTCGAGCTTCAGCAGGCTAAAGATGAACGTGATCATCATTTAACGGAACTAAAAACCTTACAAACTGAAGCAACCAAGTACAATGACTTCAAAGACACCATAACTGAGCTCGAGGTTTCCTGTCCTTTCATATTTTCTTGCCAAAATCTTCTGCAGATTGTTTTCCATTAAGATGATGTTAAATTTTTGGTCCAGACCACTTGTTCTTCCCAGAGTAACCAGATACAGGAGTTGCAAGATCGACTAGTATCTTCTGATAGGAGACTTCAGGTTACATCACATTCTCAAATGGCTACATTAGATTTTCCAAGTTTTCTGATACCATTCTTGATTTGGTTATGGTTATTAGATGTCTGATCTAACTACCTTTGAGAAAATGAATGAGTTTCAAGACCAGAAGCAAACCATTATGGATCTGAAAAGCCGTGTAGAAAAAGCAGAGCTTAAACTCGTTGAAGGAGAAAAACTAAGGAAGAAATTGCACAATACTATTCTTGTATGATCTGGTTAAGTAACCTCTGCCACCTTTGTGTAAGCTTTGCCTGATCACTCTTTGTTTTTATCTTCCAGGAACTGAAAGGGAACATACGTGTGTTCTGTAGAGTTAGACCTCTCTTGCCAGGAGAGAATAACGGTGAAGAGGGCAAAACTATTACTTACCCAGCATCTCTAGAACTACTTGGTCGTGGTATTGACTTGATGCAAAATGGTATGGAACTTGAAACTCTAGCTCTTGTGGGAATGACACAGTTTTTTTTTTTTTAAAAACATTTGTTGTGTGTGTGTGTTTGCTATGGACAGCGCAAAAGCATTCGTTCACATTTGATAAGGTGTTTCTGTCTAATACAACACAAGAAGATGTTTTCATAGAGATCTCTCAACTCGTTCAAAGTGCTCTCGATGGTTACAAGGTGTGCATTTTTGCGTATGGACAAACCGGTTCAGGAAAGACTTACACAATGATGGGTAAACCAGGAAATGCCGAGGAGAAAGGACTGATCCCACGGTGTTTGGAGCAAATATTTGAGACGAGGCAGTCTCTTAGATCTCAAGGTTGGAAATACGAATTGCAGGTAACTTTTTTTCTTTTATATTGTCTGTTAAGTAGCAGTAAGTAAGGTACATCTTTGTGATTATAACTTTCCTAGTGTTGTATCATGTGCATAGGTTTCTATGTTGGAGATTTACAATGAAACGATCAGAGATCTCTTGTCGACAAACAAAGAAGCAGTAAGAACAGAAAATGGTGTTTCTCCACAGAAACATGCTATTAAACATGATGCTCATGGGAACACACATGTCGCTGAGCTTACTATTTTGGATGTTAAAAGCTCCCGAGAGGTTTCATTCCTCTTAGATCACGCTGCTCGTAACAGGTGAATAGCTAAAGGTTAAACCCCATTGCATATAACTCCAAACCAAGGGTTTATGAACACCTTGGTCATCAAGATTTTTTGGTTTTTTGAAGTTGTTTTCCTTTCTTGTTTAGATCGGTAGGGAAGACTCAGATGAACGAGCAATCTTCAAGAAGCCATTTTGTTTTCACACTAAGAATCTCAGGTGTCAACGAGGTATATATTAACCAAACTATTCATTTTCTTGTAGAGCTTGACTTCTGTTTTGTGTAATAAACCAAACTGTTCTTCTTCTTACAGAGCACTGAGCAGCAAGTACAAGGTGTCTTGAACCTGATTGATCTTGCAGGGAGTGAGCGTTTGTCCAAGAGTGGATCAACCGGAGATAGACTTAAAGAAACTCAAGTAAGCTCTTCAAAATACATAAAACAAGATTATGGGTTGTTCTTACAAACCATTCTTTCTTTAGGCAATCAACAAAAGCTTGTCCTCCCTTGGTGATGTCATTTTCGCCTTAGCAAAGAAAGATGATCATGTTCCATTCCGAAACTCGAAGCTTACTTATCTTCTCCAGGTACTAACTACTTTACAAAACAAAAACACACATACTATCAAAAAAGACTATGTTTCTCATGATGAAGCTATGTTATCAGCCTTGCTTAGGCGGTGACTCAAAGACACTGATGTTTGTGAACATTGCACCTGAATCTTCTTCAACGGGTGAGTCTCTCTGCTCGCTTAGGTTTGCAGCGAGAGTGAATGCTTGTGAGATTGGAACTCCGCGTAGGCAGACTAACATTGTCAAACCATTGGATCGTTTGATTCTTGGATGAGAGAAAAGAGAGAAGATTTGAAGTTTGATGTGTGAAGCTCATTCTCTGGGTTAATTATATGAATGTTTGTACTTAGAATATTGGTCACATGATGAGATGATTCTAACGGGAAAACACACAAAAGACCTTTTGGTTGTAATCTGTATAGTTTGGTTTAGCATTTTATATACCTGTTGTTTCTGTAATATCAGTAGAGATTTTGCTTGTTTTTTGGATTCATTTTTTTACTGGGGTTCAGAATATTAATCTCTTTGTTATTGATCAATTAACCTGGTGTAGAAGTCTAATAATGTTAGTTGTGATAAAAAGTTTGATATTAAAGATCATGGTCGGTCTGAAATAAAATTCATGAAGCATCAATTTTAGATGCTAAATTTTAAATATATCAATAGTATTAAAATAGAAGTCATGATATTTTTTCATGTATGATATTTCATTTTGAACCATTCATTAAAAAACTTATTGAAATTTATATACATATTACAATCTATTTATACGATTAAAACAAATGTTATTATTTATTTTATGTGTATTTTTTTATTTGACTCAGTCATTAGGAAGTTTATCAAATTTCTTTCTAAAATTATTAATTTAAATTCTAATTATATTAGATATTATCTATATTATTAAAATAGAAGCAATCATTTCTTTTATGTGTGATATTTTAACCATTAAATAAAAATTTGTTTTGTGGGTATTACCAATAGATTTATTCCGATTGGTACAGTATTTAGTATTGGTGTGTGAGTTTTTTTGAGAAAAAGCAAAATTGATAGTGATAGGATCATACTTTTTTTTTTTCAAAATTGATAGTTAAGCCGGTCCATTGATAGTTACCAACAGAGTCGGTCCTGACGCAAGCCGGATGAAACATTCGTCTTGGACCTCCAAATTTTTTAAAAGAATTTATATATATATAAGCCCTCAAAAAAAAATTTTAAATCCCCAAATTCATAAAAAAAAAAATTTAATTGAAATCATTAAAAAATTAACTTAAATCCCTTAAATCTCAGGGCCAGCCCTGTTAACAATAGTATACTTTCCCGTTGAAAAGAATCTACGAGTACCCAAAAAACGCCAAACTTACCAAACTATTTTAAATGATGTTGCATGTGTCTATACCATTTTTTTTTTTGCTAAATATGTAAATACCCTTAACGAGTTAACGAAGATTTGATTACATGTGTCTATACCATTCGCAAAAAAATATGATACATCATAATTTTTTTCAAAACAAGTTTATCACAAGAATTTAAGATTTAGTATACCATCATTATCACACAAACACAGCATACATTTCTAGTATTTCAATGTTCCACCGTCGTATTTCTTATTTTATAAACAAACAGAAAAAATGTTTCAATATGTTCTGTTAGCCATCTGATAATGCACTAATTTGCTTCATTTTGTTTTACAAGTATTGTATACCAATATTTGCTTTACTTCACACAATTAGAAATATCCGTATTTTTCGAGTCAGAAAGATTGATGGATCAAATCAAAATTTTTAGATTATATATATAATGAGAGAAGAGATAAAGACCAAAATATAACTAAAAATTTTTTTGTCTCAAAATAGCATTTAAGGAGAAAAATAACCAAAATAAATTTTATTAAATGATATAAATATATATTTATACTCTTGAGTTAACTAATAGAAATTTAGGGTTTAGAGATATGGGGTGGGGATTTTGGAGTTGAGGTTTAAAAATTTGAAAAAAATAAAAAATACTAAAATTTTCAAAATAAAAAATATCTATTTTGGTCATTTTTTTTTTAAAGTTTATTTTTGAGATAAAAATTTCAAAAGAGGTTATTTGAGAGATTTGACTTAATTAGAAAGTAAAAATGAATGTTTCCTCGAAAAACCATAAACTATTGGTGTGGTTTATATAGTCAACTGCTCTTGAGTTTCTATTAGTGGATAAGGTAAACTAAGAAGAAACATCTGGAGCCTTAATGGCATTATTCATGCATCCACCGTTCCACGGAACTTGGTAAAGGAGTAAGTCAAACTCTAAAATATATTGAACACTATATGATATAACATCTGATTCAGAATATTGAAAGTTTATCATAGATAAGATACTCAAGTTGATATTATTAGTCAATTTTGCATACATTTATTTAATCGAATAATGCCATTAAGGCTCCAGATGGCATTATCCAGATTTTTTTATCCGGATTTGGATTCGGTTTGGACGTATTATCCGGATCCGGATTCGATCCGAGATCCGTCCCGGATCTGTTCTGAAAATAAGATATCCGGAGTGCCCGGATCCGAATCCGGATAGTAAAATTTTGGATCCGTCCAAACCGAATTCAAATCCGGATATCTTAATTTTTAGGTCCGAATATCCGGATCCGTGTTTTTAAAATATATTAAAATTTTAATTTTATTAATAATTATATTTGATATATTAGTATTTATACATAAAATATTTTTTTTTAATATTATATTTAAATTTTACTAATATTATATGTCATATATATTCATAAATTTTATATAAATATTTAATTTATGTTTTACTTTTAGATTTTTTATATTTTTAAAATATTTTTTATTTTTTTAAATTATTTTTACGGATCCGGATCCGGATCCGAATCCGGGTATCCGCGGGTATCACAATATCTAGACGAATATCCGAAGTCCAGATACCCGGAAGACGCGGATTCGGATCCGGATACTAAAGTCACGGATCCGGATATCCTAAAATACCTCAGATATATGTTCCGTCCCACCCCTTACATATACTTTTATATAAATATTAAAATTTTAATTTTATTAAATTTTAATGATTTTTAAGTTTTTTTAAATAATAATTTAAATAGACTAAATAGATGGTTAATAGTTAGTTTTCAAATTTATTTTTAATTAAAAAAATACATGTCCGGATATCTGCGTGTATTCGGATTTTTAGTCAGAATATCCTAACCCAAATATCTAGATCGGATAACAATTTTACGAATCCGAAGAATGCATATCCGAATCCATATATCCTAGAATACCCCAAATATTCGATCCTATTTAGACCTAACTATGTATTATATGGTGATTAATTTTTTTAAAATTTATAAATTACATAAGTTATTCTTATTAGATATATATCGTACAAATGATAATACATTATATTTTAGTTTGTTATGAAAAGTTACATAATTTTGTTATTATAAATGAATAAGTTTAAATTATAATCGAAATTATTAACATAATTTTTTAATAGTTCAAATGTAGTTGGTAGCTTATACGAATATGAATAAAAATAAAACTAATTTAATGCTATATATATGTATGTACTTCAGTTTTAATAGATTAGATGAATAAAGATAAATGAATTTTAAAGATTTAAAACATTAGTGAATCGAGGAATCAGGGTTTCTAGTTTCTATCTACAAATATAAATTACAATATAGAAAATAAAAGAATATAAAATATGGGCCTTGAAAGCCCAAAAGAGAAGAAAGAATGCGCGTGAAAACAACTCTAATCTCTGGGGATTCCACCACACTTCGTCTCCTCCAACAGCTTTTTTTTTTTTTTTTTCTTCCTTGCAATCAAAAATTTTAATCGGTTTTGGGTAATACTATATCGATCTAGAGGAGGAGATGGTGTCACCCGAAAACGCTAATTGGATCTCGGACCTGATCGATGCTGACTATGGAAGCTTCACCATCCAAGGTCCTGCTTTCTCTTGGCCTCTTGGCGTTTCTTCTAACTCCAGGTTTCTCTCTCTACCTGGTTCAATTAGGGTTCCGATCTTATCAGTAATAGACTAACATTCATTCATGCGAGTGTTCAATTTTGATCAAAGAAAACCCTAATTTCTCGGCCAAAAAATGTTATTTTTCCATGGAATTTGTAATTTGATTGGCTAAGGTGAAGCTTGTGGGATTGTTTGGGAACTTATTGTTACTTCTTTTTGTCATCTGCAAAATACGTCCTCCCTTTTTATAATTGACGTTTTAAGGGAAATTTTTCGTTCCAAATTATTTGATGTTTTCAATTTTCTATGTAAAATTTATTAGTAATTAATGTTAGATGACCAATGATATTATATCTTCTATTTTATTATTGGTTGAATTGTGGTTAGGTAAACAATTAATGATGTTTTTGTTTAGAAAATGATAAAAAAATTAAATGTTTCTTAATCTGTGTGTATAATCCTAAAACGTCAAATATAAAAAAACGGAGGGAGTACAATTTAAGCTTAAAGCTTGACTCTTTAGCTGGTGAGATATCCTTGGAGTTGGTTAAATGACATTAAGTCTTCAGGAGAGTTCTTTTGTTTGTGTATCTCAAAAGTCAACTGTATGTGTGCCTGACATGTTTTTCGTGCACTTCTGACATGTTTCTTGATTGATCTCTATCACTTTGTTTGGTGGAATCAGATTCCTTTTGTGAATAGGGGGCCTTTCCTATCTTAGTAGCTAGTTTGACCTTACCATGTCAGTTTTGGAACGATTTATGGCAAGTCCTTTGGATTGTTTTCATTGTATTAATAACTTTTGTTGCTTTGATGTTTTTTCTTGTTGGTTCAGCGTGGGAGTTGATGGTTCGGCTGGAAATTCAGAAGCCATCAAGGAACCTGGCTCCAAAAAGAGGTAAGACTTCTTTTTGTAAACTCCACACGTCGCACCTTTTTTCAAAAGACTGACTGGACCACGTAACTCTAACAACTTCTGTTTTTAAAACATTGATTGGCTTGATAAGATATCAGAAAAAGTAATCATGGTTCTTATTTTTCTCAGGGCGAGATGTGAATCATCCTCTACCACTAGCTCAAAAGCATGTAGAGAGAAGCAGCGTCGAGATAGGCTGAATGACAAGTAATCTTTTCAATTTTGTATATCATTCTCTTCCTATTCTAGGAACTGAAGTTTATCGCATTTTTTAAATGAATAACAGGTTTATGGAATTGAGTGTCATTTTGGAGCCTGGAAATCCTCCCAAAACAGACAAGGCTGCAATCCTGGTCGATGCTGTCCGCATGGTGACTCAGCTACGAGGCGAGGCACAGAAGTTGAAGGACTCCAATTCAAATCTTCAGGACAAAATCAAAGAGTTAAAGGTTGAAATTTTCTTCTGACTTGTAATCATCCTTTCACCATGTATGCTTACTAGTTTCCTTGTGATCTCGATCAGACTGAGAAAAACGAGCTGCGAGATGAGAAGCAGAGGCTCAAGTCAGAGAAAGAGAAGCTGGAGCAACAGCTGAAAGCCATGAATACTCCTCAACCAAGCTTCTTCCCAGCTCCACCTATGATGCCAACTGCTTTTGCTTCTGCGCAAGGCCAAGCTCCTGGAAACAAGATGGTGCCAATCATCAGTTACCCAGGAGTTGCCATGTGGCAGTTCATGCCACCTGCTTCAGTCGATACCTCTCAGGATCATGTCCTTCGTCCTCCAGTTGCTTAACTGGTGGAAAAAAATCACCAACTGGTTTGCTTCTTGCTTCGGCTGAAAAAAAGGAAAAGTCCATTTGTTTTGCTCTCTTCTTTCTCGGCTTTCTTAGTCTTATTGTTGCTTTTGTTTTATCGTGTTATGGTAGTACAACTGTTACCTGCTGAACAACGATATGACATTGTAAGCTATGATTGCTTGGTGCAATGTTATCTATTCACATGTAAATTTAAGTAGAGTTTGGCGGTGCTCTCTCACATTATGTTTTCTTACCATATTATATAGAATGGTTTTTTACTTTCTCGCCATTAGAGTTTGAAAGTACAGGAGAGACTGCAAAAACATGATCTGCAAGAGGGAAACTTAACGAGTGAAGTAAAAACTCCATCGCAGAAAAGTTTGCTCCTATGAATTGATCTGTAAATCTCTTCTCTTGTTTCTTCAGCCAACGTGTGAATTGAGTTGTGATATGTGATTATTATGATGCTCTAGTGTGACAGCTCTTGATGAACCTGTTAGAGGAATCAAGATACTTAAGAGGATGTAGATGAGGAAATGTTATATCAAGCCAAGGCTTAGCCCTTCCATTGAAATGAACAACGGCTGCACTTTATCATCAGAAAAGCTTGTGGTCTCTTGGTATCCGAGACCAAGCATATGCCAGAATGGATCTATTGTCTGGCCATGGCCATGGAAAGCTATCAACCCGGGAGGCAGAGTTCCCAGCTGCCACAAACTCAGGTCTGACTTCAAGTTCTGCAACGTATACATGAAAAATGGACTAAGTTAAGTTGACTAGTGCTTGATGGTGTTTGCTGGTTAGTTAGTGGTTTGATGTACCTCGTCGAGCCAATGATAGTAAGTAGAGCTTATGTTAGTCTTTCTCCAAGCCGCTAGATCGAAAACATTCATCCCGTAAGCCCAAGAGCATTCCTCAGGGTCGAAGTTTCTGGCTATTATTGGGTTTGAGAAATTTGAGGTAACTCTTGAACTTCTTTGACGTGACAAACTTGTCTTCTCCTCTACATGTCTCCACTGCTCCATTAACTTTCCCGTCCATGTCAATATCCCAAAGTGGTGAAAGATCAGTTTGGATCACAATGTCATCGTGTTTAGGCTCGGAAACAACTGCAACAACAAAGAAGCAAAGACAGTTTAAGCTTTGTAAGTCTCATAGTGGTCGGAGTATTCCTCATCTCTAGTTAAGGATCAAGTTTACCTCTGGTAGATGAATACGGATGTGATTCATCATGGAGTTGTATTTAGGGCGAAGAGCTTGTAACTTAACAGCAACAACAACTGGGTTCTCGTTGTTATTAGCCACAATGACCGATGATCCGCCTCTGAACTGAGACCTCACTCTCTGTCTCTGATCCTTCTCCATAGCTTCCAAAACCTGAACTTTGCCTTTCGATAACCAATCAAAATGATGCAAAGCCTTGACCTAAACTATTGCTGGGGACAGAGGATGCAGTGAGAACAAAGGTTGCATTGGGAAATAAGTTTTCCTATCAGTTATGATGTGAAGAACAATCTTATGAGGCCTTAAAGAGTTCTGAACCAAAGACTTAGCCACCACCGAAGCAGCAAGTACATTGTCTGAAGCCAAGACAAAGTGAAGGTAGTTGTTGTCGACTAAGATTGGAACTAGCTCGGCTTCTGGAAGCTGGAGACGTGCGGCTGCGTTTACCGAATGTTCGTTGGCTAGTTTAAGAGCTAAACAGTGAAGTTGTTTTGGTATGCTGCTTTATGAGACATGTCCGTATAAATACTCTTGGATCATAGCCGTTCTTGTTCTCTGTTCCAACAATGTCACCATTTCTTTAAGCTTTTGAGCAAATTCTCTTGCGTCTGATTCGCTTCTTTTGACTTCAGACATGAAATCTTTAAGTGTTTGAGGTTACGTATGATCTTCCTTGTAGCGCTTCTTCACTTAAAGGTTGTTCTAAAACGTGGTATATAGCTTCTAGAACATTCTAGATATAACCAAAGAACATTAACCTTTAGCACTAATATGCTCAAGATCCTAAAACTGAAGTTAGATAAGTTACACCAGTCTCAGTCTTTCCTAGAAGCTCTGGCTTTAGTCTTTTTCCCAAGCAAGCTGTTCATCAAAATGAAAAAAAAAAAGTTTGTACAATATTTCACATAAAATGACACATTTATATATTTTAATTTTCAGAAATTGTGACAAAATCAATAAAAATGTATATTTTTTCTTGAAAACGAAATCAATAGCTCATTATTTTACTTAATATCCGGATTTAGAAAAAAAAATTAAATAAATGAGAACAAGTTACCAAGAGAGGGATAGCGGTCGATAATAACAACGGTAGAGAGAACGAAAACAAACCGGAGAAGAAAAGTGAAGAAGAGAAGAGAATAAAACATCATTTGACACGAGAATCTTGTTGAACCCACCTTCACTTTTATGAACTCTTTTTATCCTTTCCCTGTGACCACCGTCACATGTCTCAAGCTTGGAGATATATGTAACTCCATCTCTCTGTGTTCTATTTATGTCTCTGCTTTCCTCTCTTCTTTTCTGAAAGTGGGTTTGTCTGAAAGGAGATGGACGATGTTCGAAGAGGGAAAGGGATCTTACGTAGCCATGTATTATTGTATGATTAATATTCAAAAAGGGTCTATGTCATTTACCTAACCTTGCTTTGCGCTTAGGTTATTAATGGTAGATCGTATCTGATGTTTCATGTGACGAAAAGGAGATGTGAAACCGACCCGAAATCAGGGTCAACCCGATCGGACCCGGGGTAAATAACTGAATGGGTCTTCAATTGTTGTATCCGAAGAACCGGTACTGAACCCGATCCGAACCGAGAACCTAATGAGTATCCGAAGATATCCGAAATGTAAATATGTATCTTAAAATATTAGTTATAATTATACTTATAATTAGTTGAATATAAAAATTAAAATTAGAAATTAAATATATTAGTTATTTTTAATATTTTTGTGTATTTTTGGATAGAAATACTCAAATAAAACCGTTTTAAATGAGTATTTTTGGTTATTTTTTTGTACTTTTTAATAGCTTGGTTATAAAATACCCGAATCAAATCGGATAATATGGTTACTTTTGGATACAAATACCTGAACCCGTTTCAGATACATTGGTTATTTGGTTATTTTCAGGTTCGTAATCATAAGAACCGAACTCACCCGGACCCGGGAGAACCCGACCCAAAATTTTGTACCCAAAAAACCCAATACCCGAAAGAACCGACCCATACCCGAATGCCCTAGTTTGTTAGACGTAGAAAGACTACGTATGGTTTTAATGTGATGTGGTTTTCTTTCTGTTTTGTAATTTTTGCATGAAGCGCTTCGGTTTTTATCCCGGTTTACGTAGAAGTACCACTCTTTGATGATCAGAATTAGCTGAATCTCACGATTTTTATGATTTATAAACCGGAAACCGGGTTTTGTTTGGTACATGTCGGTCGGTTCGGTTAGGGGAGATTTTGATTTATGTTGAAGGGGGGGGGGGACATTGGAGAGAGAAAAGACCAAATGTAAGCAACTTGAGCGTCAAGTTCTGCCAGTTATGGCAACCTTTTGAGCCTTGATAACCTTCTAATATCTTCCATGTTTTCTTAATAACATTTTAAGCCAGTGGTTGATTCTTGCCAGGGCTGCACTGTTGAAACAAGGAAACAAAATCATTGCCACAGACTCTGCAACATGATTCTTTTAGTTGGTTTTCTTACACTATCTTTTCTTGCTTGTCAATCCAAGGCTCTATGCATTCAGATAATTAAGAAGTCACATTACATATATCACAGAGCCTTGAACCTAGTCTTCGATGGGCAATGATGAATATGATGGTTAGTAGTAGTCCCTCTTTGATCCTCTGCAATGCCTTATCCTTTCTTGTTTGCTTCTGTTCTATTCAATTTAATAACACTCTTTTCTGCTGTTTTTACTTTGTAACACACACTTACTAGCAGCCAAAAATGCTAAACTTTTTTTTTTCTTTCTAATTATGTTTACATCCAAAGAAAATGCAGTGGGGGGTCACAATCAGTAACGACCGTAACAAAAGAAGACTATACTGGTAGCTACTTACATCTAAAAGATATGTCAATTTCTTTTCCTATTCTATACAATTTTCCACAGTTATTTTTGTTCTTCTGTTGCTGAACACTTGAAGCTGAGTTTGTGGTGACAACAATTAAACCATTCTTCTTCTAATGCAACTCCTCTTTCAACCCCACACTGGACGCAACTCTTTTGTTTTTGCTTCAATCGTTTGAGTTTCGATTCTTTCAATCTCCATCTCCCCTCCACCATTTCTCTCTTCATCCACATCCAATACCAACTTCTGAAACCTACACTGTTTTTGTGCACAAGTATCAGCCACATCCACACAACAAAAAAAAAAAAAAAGAAGAAGAAGAGGAAAGAAATTTTACATGTCGCCTTTCCCATAACGCTGGCTGAGATGGCTGATACATTCGCAACTCTGTTTCAGACACGTACAGCTGATGGTTATCCTCCACACGAGCCTTTCCTTTCTTAGTTACTTTCCAAGGTTCCTCAGACACTTTACTTTCAGAATCCCAAGTTTCTCCACCTCCATATATGTCACTCTGTTGAGCTTGCATCTCTCTTCTAGATCGGTTCTGGATCATGGACCACTTTCGTATTTCCACAACCGGTCCTTCAGTCTCTGCACCAGACTCAGAATCAATCCCCAAAGCCTCATGACCATCCCCATCTGGGTTTAACGCATACTGTGTCATCCATCCAGTAGGACCAAAAACCAGAAGATTCCTCTCTGAGCTATTATCATAATAACCATATTGATTCTTCTTATTCTGTTCAATGCTGTAAGAGAAAGTTGATGTGGTTGAACCCGGAAGAGAGCCTCCTCCTCCTCCTCCTCCTCCAACCATTCCAGCTGCTGCAGCGCTCACTGTCCCCATTGCTGCAGCTGCAGCACCGCTCACTGTACCAATCCATCCGCTTGTGTTTTCGCTTCTTATCCTACTAACAGGTGATAGAAATACAGGACGATCTCCCTTTCTTTCCGGATTAATCTCAAACAGATGACTTGTCCCTCTTGAAGAGCTAACCACTATCACTCTGCTATCATTGCTGAAACTGATGTCTTGTATCACCTGACAAAAAAACCTCGGTGTTAATAAGAAACCAAGCTGTTAATGTAATAAGAAACTGATGTCTCTCTTGAAGAGCTAACCACTATCATACTTTTAAAGTCCTCCTCTGCTTACCGCATAAGTAACACCACGCTGGAGGTTGAAGAGATGCATAAAAGACTCTTTGGTCGTATCACTAGTGTTAGAGGTTCTCGGCACTATTTTGAACACCTTAATCTTGTTGCCCTGAGTCGAAGCAGACACCAAAAGCATCCCACTTGGATCAAAGCTCAAAGCTGCAATCGGATTCCCGTGTGCCTTAAACTGAGCTATGACGTTTTTGTTTATGATATCACTGATTATAACCTGCACACACCACACCACCACGTCTATGTATCAATGGAAACTCTAAACTGAGAGCAACATAACTAGAGGAAGATTTGGAGTTTACCACTCCTATACTATCCCCGTCTGGCTCTTTGTTGGTGGCTATTCCAATTCCCTTAAAACCAGGAATGTAAGGATTGGGCAGAGCCTCTGTGCAGAATCTAGATAATGACTTGTACCCTTTGCCTCCAAGCTTCGCAATCCCATAAGCAATGTGTTTGCTCGAATCTATAGCAAATTGTGCAACACCGGGTGATGATGACAGTGGAACAAGTTCTGAAGTGAAAATTGTGGAGCTAGACTCAGCAATACGACTTCCACTATAAGCAATCCATCGTGGACCAACAGCAAGAGGACCATATCCAACACCCAATGAGCCATTCGCGATGGAGTTAGTGTCAATATTGTATTCCTCTACCAATGTTTTAGCATCAAAGCAATGTATCTGCAAAGCCAAACATGTCAGAAGCGACAAATCACAGGAAACAAAGGCGACACATTATGACAAAATTTTCGAACCTGGTCTGATTGTAGCACAGCAACGATCCGAGAATTGCACCTAATGGTATAGATGACAGACTGGAACTTCAACGTATGCACATAAGACTGAGACTTTAACGAGTAGACATTCACATGTGTAGGCACCACGGTTTCATTTTCAGGGTTATCAGAACCGCTCTGGCTATCTAAAATTTCAACCCAAGAACTGTCACCACACACAGCCAAAAGCGGCCGGCTCTCAGCAAACATATCGTCCACATCCTCGGAGACTAAAGGGTAAGGTAGCATTTGCATAAAGGCAGCATGTCCATCATGAGCAGAGACTATGAGATGGACGTTGTTAGTATCTTCAACATCCCAAATTTGAAAACCAGAGTGGAATGCAAGTAGAAGAACTCTTCGAGTATAGCCATCCTCCTTCTCTAGCTTATCAAACCCCGCCCATAGTACCTTTTTGCATCAAAAGCATTCAACTTTTCACAAAAGACATAACATTCGACAAGCTAAAGGTCCAATCTTTAAAAGCTATAAACCAAAGGAAGCAAAAACAAAAATGAATCTCAACAAAGATTTAGAAAGACATATCTAAAGGTGTAATCTTTAAAAGCTATGAACCAAAGGAAGCAAAACCCAAAACCTAAGCTTTAGAAAGTTCCTCGATATGATCCATTTGGTTGCGTAAAGAAGTAATCTTTACCTTGTCGTGAAGAGTGCCTCGGTTAACGACGGAAGAAGCGGCGGAGGCGGCGGAGCGAGCAACCGTAGAAGCACCGGAGGAAATCGAACGAATGCAGTCAGAGACAGTTTGAAACGAGGACCGAGCCGATCGCGACGCAGCTCCGACGGAAGTCTCCGGCTTGGGAGAAACGTCGCCGTCTTTACTCATAATGTTTGATGAAGATCTTTTATGAAACAAATGTAAAATTAGAAACAAGAAACTGAGTCAAAAGCTTTGATCAAAGCAAGAAAAAAAGATTGAATATTTTCGAAAACCAGAACAAAGAATCAGCGATCAAACTGAGAATACTAAAGAAGAGAGCGAAGAAGAGACTTCAAAACTTCATTACTTTCTTTCTTATTTATATATGATTTTAGATTAACATTTCTTTCTTCGTGTTTACACGTCTCTCTTTCCCTCTTTTTTTTTTTTTGTCTAAATAAAAACTAGAGATCCGCCAATCTTAACTTTTATATTTGTTTTTCATTGCTTAATGTTATATATTTTACATATATCATCATATAATTAATTATATATTTGTTATTTTTATATTTTTAAATTTTTATAAATCATAAACAAACTCGAAACATACCGCGTAATATTGTTACTTTATGTTATTTTCAGTTTTTCATAAAAAACTAGAGATCCGCGAATCTTAACTTTTAAATTTTTATAAATTAATATTTATTTTCATTGATTTTTTTTTTGTCGGCAACTATTTCATTTAGAAAAAGCTCGAAGGTTTAGTACATCTGTATGAGGCCGAAAGAAAACACAAGGCCCAATTTAAATAAATTACATTAACGATAATCAAGAAACGATTAGTGTCTTCCACACGTCTAGTAAGAAGAGCAAAGCGAGACACGTTTAGTCCACGTGTCCTTCATCAACACGCGGTTCACACGGTCGTCGAGAGCTCTCCACCACCGTAAGCTCCGAAGAATCGTCTCCGTTTTTCTTCATCCTCGCCACAGCAAGGCTTGGCCCCTCACAAAAGCTTCTTCGAACACTGATACTAATATGTGTTGTATCTCCTCGGTCGCCTTCCTCTTTCACATTCAATCTTCAACTTTTATTTGAATGGAGCATATCCACGTCGCCGGAGTAATCTTGACTCGACGATCTTTCCCGCCCACTTAGGATTGCGGATGAAATAGACACGAAATTACCCAAACAGAGATAGAAGATCCAACTGAAGTGATGTTGGTTGGAATCAAGTAGAGCTAGGAGAACAACACCAAGAAGTCCGACTTATAATCGAACTTTATTGATTTCAACTCAACATAGAGAATCAACAGAGAAGCATTAAGATCTGCTCTGTTGTGAGTTGAAAAACACAACAAAAGATTTTCTGATTTTGAAAGATAAAACCAGAAATTTTATTTATCCGAAAGAAACAAAGAGATGCTTCAGTCGGAAATACTAGAATCGAGTTGAATCAAGCAATTTTACAGATATTCAACTCGAAAGCAAAAAAAAATATTTACATCAGTTTCGTCTCAAATCTCCCCTGTGAAAGATAGAGCAGAGAGAACAGAGAGGAGAGAGAACGAAACTCTTATTATTTTCATTGATTAATATGATATATTTTACATATCTAAACATACAATTAATTATATATTTGTTATTTTAACATTTTAAAACTTTTATATATCATAATCAAACTCGAAACATATAAAATAATATGGTTGTTTTATGTTATTTTAGCTTTTAATTTATATACAAAATAATAGAACATAATTAGTTAATATAGTTAATTTTTGTACAAATATTTGAATCTGTTTCAGATACACTAGTTATTTCGATATATTTAAGTTCATGTATATTAGAACCGAAACCACCTAGATTTGGGAAGACCCGACTCAAAACCCACCTAAAAATTATAATACCCGAACATAGTCTAATTTTAAAATCCAAAAATTTGATATCCAAAAGAGAAGATATGTATGCGAACAAATGTCCAATTGTATATACCTAATTGATTTTATAAATAAATAAAAAAACTCTTTGATAACCATTTCGAATTCTTGTCACAAGTAGAGTAATTTCTTTCAAACATTTAGATTTATTATGTTTTTTTTTATTAATATGGGGTATCTCAGACTTATGAAAGGCCCTAAATAATTTCTAAAAAAATGTGCATCTCACGGATATATCCTATGGTTTATATGTAAAATAAATATTATCGAATTATTATTGAAAGATAAATAATGAACTAGTTAAAAAGAGTAAAAAATGAATATAAAATATGTAATAGAACATTTGAAAATAAGTAAGTTCTGATTTGTACTTAAGTGATTAGAATTAATTAAAAAATAAAAATTTGTAAGAAAATACTTAAGAATAGATAAGTATTTTTGTATTTCAGTTCCAATAGAATAGACTAAAGCTTGATTCATGCATCCCACGCTGGTAGTACTGGATTTAACTTTTTTATAAAAAATTTAATGACATTTTTAAGCATATATATTTTTCCTCATTTTTATGTTCATATACATCAAAACTAAATTCATCCGGATATCCCACTTTAAAATTTATAATATCCAAACAAAACCTAATTTCAAAATAAAATACAAATTTGATATCTGAAAGAATCGATCCATATCCAAATATATACCTTAATAATTATTATGGTTAATCTGTAAAATAAATGATATCAAATAAATTCTTAATCTAGACTTCGTTAAGAAAAACTAATCTAGTTCAACTCAGTTTAATATAAATTTGACCGGTCCAGATAAACCAATCATTAGCTCAGAAAACTGATCCGGAGACTAAAAGAACTAGGCCCATATTCGGGCCCACTAAGGAGCTTTCCTTCCTTCGTAGACTCTGTCAAGCTATAAAATGATCTTTCATGCTCAGCATATAGTCTGTGGTCTGATGATGGCTTCAGATTGCTCAGGCCCGGCTCTGAACCCAAGCGGAGGAAGCACATACTTCTTTCGGCCTTCCACTATTTTCTCTTCAGTCTAGTGGTAAATTTCAACTTTTTTACTTTTTACTGCTCTACTTGAATTTTTTTTCCGTCAACGCTCTAGTTGAGTCCAAGTATCAATTTTTCACATTTAGTAGCTCATATTTTATTTTCACTATTTTCTTAATAATTTTACTATCCTTCCATTTTTTCCTTCCTTTTTACTCTTTCTCCTTTTCTTTTATTCTTTTTATATTTTTGGATACCACTTACATCTCTTTTTTTATTCGACAAGGGGACCTTGTTTCTTTGTACAAAAGTCAATTAAAAACAACTAAATTTAACTAAAATATCTATATAATTTTTTATATAATTTAAAATAAACAATTATTTTTATTTTCAATTTTACCATTTATAAATTTGAAATTTATAAAAATTAACATAAAATGTTTTCTTGCCCATTTTCATGTTTAATTTATAAATTTTATATTTTCTTATTAAAATTTTATTTTCATAAAATTATTAAATTTTTACGTATATTAGAATTTTGTAGATATAGAATAATTGCTAGAAATTCTTTTACGAAAATACATAATTTAGAAGCATTTAATTTCATTTCACACATTAGACATATTTTGTAAATTTGATAATTTTTCTCTTAACTTCAAATTTAATTAAAAATATTTAAATAAAATTTTAACCATTAATTAACATATTCTATTTATTTTCTATTTTCTATTTTATTTTTATAATTAAATTAAAAATTTATAGAATTTTAAAAATAATATTTTCTGATTCATAAAAGGTATTATTAAAGTAACTTGTAATACTAAGATAAATTGGCATTACTAAAACAACAAAAAACTATTATAATTATATACATACAATATTTCATTATTAAAGTGATTATATCGTTGCACAATCATATGTTTTAACTATATAAGAGATGTTATGTCATTCTCAAAGAATGATCAAGTATATTTAACACGTTTTTAAAACTACAATAATAGTTATATTGGTGTTAAAAGAAATTTATGTTTATTTAACGTGTACCATGTCAGTTAAAATGGTTAAAATTATTAGAAAAATGAAAATTTAATTATGAGTATTACTTAGACAACTAATATTACTAAAAACATCTTAAACTATTAGAATAACTGGTACAATTATGTAAATGAGTTCTATTGAAAAATTAAGAAATACTAAGACAATAGTGTTAGAGATTAGTGAAAGACTCATATGATAAAGAAGCTATTGATAAATATGCTATTGCTAAAAATGCTACTGATAAATATGATATTGATGATGTGATCACTATTTTCATAGTGGAACCATCAAAAAGTTATGAGATGAAAGAAAAAATCTTTCTTATGCATAAAAAATGTATGTCATTTTTTCCTAAGAAAACAAGTCCCTTGATTTTCATCTGAGAAAATCATTCATCTTTAAATACATGTAAGATCAAAGTGAATATCATGAGACTTTGAAGAAAATATCTCAAAGAAGTTGTTTTTTGAGATAATTTTGATTGATGACGAAGTAATCTTTAAAATTCACATTTTCAACTTTTGCAAATCTTAGAGTTATAGAAGCCAAAATTTTATTCTTCCATTCTATATATTGTCTAATTTATATCTTATTATTTCATTGGATAATCATATTCATACAACAACTGAATGTGAATCAAAAATAATTAAGACATTTAAAATTTATTTTTCCACTGATGATTTTAGAAATAAGTATCATGACCAAATCAATATTTTACAGAAACATTATAGCATGACAACTAAGCAACTTATAAATAAAATTATAATTAAAATATCATAAATTAAAAATAAATAAAACTAAAGCTAATAAAATACTCCCTGTTTTGATTTAAACGATGTTTTGAAACAATTTTTTTTTGTTTCATTATACTTGCCGTTTTACGGTAAACAAGGCAAATTATAGTGACAAAGACCATGTTTACCATATATTTAATATATTCTTATGTGCTTTACGATATAAGATAATCAATTAATGAAGGATAGAAAAGATATTATGTGGTATTTGTTGTAAGTAGAGAAAAGAAGAAAGAAAATTGGTGTGTATTATTCCATGAGTAATAGGTCCTTTATATAGGATTATAATAGCTTGAGAATCAAGTAGAACTTGGGGAACAAGTAAACTTGATAATCAAGTAAATCTAAGACTTTCCTTAATGGACATCACATAATATTCATAACACTTCCTCTTAATGTTCATTATACCGAAATTCTTTCAAAACACCGTAGATGTTGCCTCATTAAAAACTTTACAAGGAAAACCCAGTGGAAAAAACCATAATTAAGGGAAAAAGAGTGCAGCGCGTAATAACTTCCCCTCATGTGTATATAAGTCAAATTTTCACTTGAATGAACTTGTAGGATACGAAAATCGCCATTCTTCTATAGTGTATGAGTCTTCGTATAACTTGATATTTTTCTTCGATTCTCTTGATTTCAAAGACTTTAGGTCAGTGATAGACTTTCAACTTTGAAATTATCATAATCCTCTTTTTGAGTCTATCATTTGTGTGTTCTTTGTTGCCTCGTTAAAACCTTGTCATGAAAAAACCTAGTGGGATAAAAACCATGATTAGGAAAAAGAGTACAACCACACATATTATCCCATTTCTTCCCCTTGAAAAAATATCTTCAAGATGTGCATTCCAGTCAAATATATATCTTTTGGGAATTGAACTTAAGTAGACCAAACTCTTTATATGTCTTTAGACTTCTGGTCCATAAATTCTCTTTTGACATAGACAACAATCTATTAGTCTATTTAGACTTCAAGCCAAATATCTATACATACACTTGTCTAATCATTTACGAGTTATTTAGTTCTTATTATAAAGTTACTTTTATGACCTTTTTATTGTCATATAAAATCACATCTTTCAGTATCATAAAAAAATAGTAGCTTTGCTCAAATAAAACTTTAAATATGGTACTTCAAGACCAAACATATATGAGCATCTTAATATAAAATTCTTTAAATATAATATGGTATTGTCAAGAGTTTTTTTTCCAAAATACGATTTTCTATAACTCTTTGGGAGTTTTGATTATATTCAAATCAATAATTCTATTGATATATAATCTCTAGATAAATACGAAGGATGCATTTATTAGCCTCTAATATTTCATATATCTCATAAAACATAATGTCGAATAGCTAGAATTCCCGGGAACATGATTTTGATATCATCAATCTTTCATGGATTTCATTTTTTAGGGATTATCTTTTTCCAATGGGTCATATAATACAAGTTCTTCCTTTATTGCCAGATTAATAAGGAGCTTGGAAATAGTTGCATCTACCACATGAGACTATAACTTTTCATAATCAATCTCTTATTGATCTTTCTTTGATGCAACAACTCATTTCTATCCCACTTGTTTTACATCCTTTGGTGGATGGACTACTGGTCGAAATATTTCTCTCTTTCATGAGAGTTTATATATTTGTCTATCATGTCATTCTCATTTCTTTGTGTACACTTTTCAATAGACTTTGTGTAACGACCCGGTTTTGTTAACCGGAGTTGATTTAAGGTTCTCTTTAATTATTTGAGATTGAACCAAACCATTTCTCAAACCATGTCATATATATATATATGATCGTACATATCCTCATCCCTAATTGAAAAGCCCTAGCCGTATATGTCTAAGAAGCCATCCCCATCTTCACGACCTCTATTGACGTGAATAAGCTGAGTTGAAGAGAAGAAGCACAAAGCTGGAGCAACCGCGTCTCACCGCCACAGCCGTCGATCTACACGACCATCAATGGTGACTCACCGGATGTCCATCCCTTATTACCGGAGACATTGTCGTGTTTCCAAAGATCACGTCGTGCCTTTAGCCGTGAAGAAAAGTGAGATCATGGGCACGTTATCACCAATCTTCACCACTCACGCTCGGAGTTTCACCATCCACCAGAGAGCCAAGCCGTGAGAGTTGAGCTCTTATTTCATATGTTTCTTGCATCATAAGTAACTTTTACATAAACCCCAAATCTAATATTCTTTTGTTAAATCATGTTTTTATTTCTATTATGCATGTGCATTATTGTTATTGCCTCCACGTGATGATGGTGAGAAATCCAAGACAAGTGTGGAAGTCTAGAGTTTGATAATCAAGTCATCTCGTGTTATTCCTCAATCCACTCATGGTTCTTGATGGCTAAGGTGAGGGTCTATTCCGTAAATCCCGTACCGGTGTAGAATTCTTCCTATTGTAGTTTAGATTTCGAAGCATGATCCATTTGTTTGAGTCGTGATTGGTAGTTAGTTAATTCATTGTAAACCGGAATTAGGGGTCTAGAGGATTCAACTTTGATTGGATTGTGTGATGTTAATTGATGATATATAAATATAATATATATAGATATTCATTAGGGACTATGTGAGGTGTGCGGGGGTTCAGGGATGCCTGGGCTATCGACGCAGATGTGGTGGGCGGGGGTTCGGAGACGTTCGGACTATCGACGCAGATTGTTGTGTGGTGCGTGGTGCAGAGACGTTTGCATCTGACGCAGATGGTTATGGGCGGGGGTACAGAGACATACTGTACTAGCGACGCAGAGTATGTATATCCTTATGAGGAAATGCGGGGTGTATGGACTAGCGGTATGCTATCATCGCATTGTTTGTTTTGTGTGATGCTCTAGGCATTGTGTTTGTTCATGTTAGAGCTAAACATCTATAGTGGGAGTTCTATTACTCATGTCAGTGGTTTGCGTGTCTAGCATCCCATACCTCACTGAGCGACTCCCCTGTTGCTCACCCCCTCTTTCTTCCCCTTTCAGGTGAGCATGACTAGTAGTCAGATATCTGGACGGTTTGGTGTCTTGGGGATCGTCGTATTTTATAACGGTTTTCATTCGGTTTTATACGAATTTTCGATATAAATTATTCTGGTTATTAAGTTTTTAAAAAATGATTTATCTTGTGTATATTTTATCTTTGTTTCTAAATTTAAAAATGATTTATCCCGCTTTTATTTTTATTAAATATTTTAATATATGTTATTTGATATTTTTATAAATCGGTTTAATTCGATATTTTATCAGTAGTAGCACGCCGTTCTCAAGAGAGGAGGAGACGGGTGTCACACTTTGTTTCATGATCATCTTTATCATCTAGCATATCAACTGCTACTTTGCATGCATAAATATCATCGACGTCGATTTTCTTATCGGTTCCATTTTATTTCATACATGACAAAACTTATTGAGATCTCTTCATTGTCTCAGGTACCTGAATTTCTTTCAGTCATGTTTAACATGTCTTTTGGAGATCATTCGAAGACTATATTTCCTCTTGACCATTATTTATTTATGCTCATTTTCATTTACGAGGATTTTTATCTTTGGAACTAACATGTCTACCACACTTCAGTTGTGGCTAGCAATTTGATCTTATTATTCTAGAACATCAGTTCTTATTGGAACATTTACAGTTGGTATTGTGACTTGATCACTCTATTTATATGGGTCAGTAAATATGTCTGGCAAATGCTTTACTAAGCTCTAATTAAATGATCTTTTGGACTTTTTTGACATTCTCTTTAGTCCGAGGATTAATGATAATTCATATCAATTTATTTACCTTTTTAGCTGTTTATTTTCTCCTCCTTATGTTGGAAATACTAATTTACTTTTAGCATTCATATCGAGCCTTACTTATATTCTTCAAGGATGGCTCTACATTCTTAAGTATCAGTGGAGATTCATATCCAACATATATTTCCAATCTCATTTGAAAACTCATCTTAATTAAAGCTCTGTGGTGGAGCAACAGAGATGTATATCGCACATCCAACATTCTTAGATGAAATGGTTAGTTTCTGACCCAATACCAGTGTGGAGAGAACTAATGATTTCTTATTGGTTTGATGCAAACTAGTGTTGCTCAAAATGTTTAGCACTTATCCCAGTGAATTTTTCATAGTCTTCAAAGACTTTAAGAAGTGAATTTACCAATACTATAAAGATGCATTGTAGGTGATAAATCCACCAACATCTCTTTTATTTATGCCAATAACTTCATTTGGCTAGTGAAAAGTGTATTACTCTTTTATCTTGTAAGCAAGCAACATATGTAAATCATTTCAGTGATTCTTCTGGTTCTTCAATGACTATTTCACATAAAGCTTAAAATATCTTTTCGCATCATTACTGAACCAAAATGGTCTAATTGGTTCATGCCAAGTATTTTTGTAAACTTCTTGTTTACTATATATTTATCTCTATTATATTAATCTTTGTGTAGTACAATATATAAAAGGATGTATATACTCTTTAAGTTACTTTTAGAGCCTTAAGAATACTTGTGATTGAAATGAATTTAACATTTTCTTTCCTTACTGTCTCACAATTATTTGTCTCAAAAATTCATGGACTTACTTTAAGAAAGATTCATCAATCTCAGTTTTGTGTAAACATAATCTTCTAGATGTTTTACTTATTATAAAATGTGAGATTCTGTAACTCTTCCCCTCGAGATGAGAACACTACAGGTTTATCAATCTCGAATTAAATCTCATTTTAGAATCAATAATATACGCTATTAGGGTCATGTATTTTTTCTTAGATCCTTCTTACTTTTGAGACTTATGAAGATACATTAATATTTATGTACTCTTCTGAAGTATTTATGAACTCTTCTGGAATATTAATATACATTCTTTTCTTGAACATTATATAAATTTTATTACCTTGTAAGGTACTCACAATAATTTTCTTTCATCTTTAGATGAATGAATATCTTCACTTTATTACTATCTTTATTTTCTCAATTTCAAGTAAGAAAATGAGTTCTAAAAAGAAATTCTTTGGTCTTGACCTTAATTATATAACCATATATATCCACATTCACGTCTACAATCACTTTTACTATCATTTTCTTGACCACTCCTATTTGTGTGGATTTTCTTTCTCAGTATAAAATATCTATTCTCTTCAAGAGAATATATTTAATCTACTAGACGTGATTTATCATCTTACATCAATAGCTTATTGTTTTTCTTAGTCTCAAGGAGACAAGACATAGCTATAAGCTTCTTTAATCTCTTTTCTCAAACATGTGTCTACTGGATATATATATTATGTATAATATCTTTGCATCATTGATATTCTCTTCAGAAATATTTTAATTTTAAACTTAGCATCCAACATAGTTGAGCTTTATTTACAGACTCTATGTCTTGTAATCTTAGATGCAAATACATAATGAGCTTTAGGTAATCATATTCAGGCGATCATACCTTTCTTTAGATTGTTCTCCAAAACTTATGAATCTAAACCATAAACTTAAATTTTATAATATAGTGATATATATTTCATAAACATTGTATTATATTGGGAAACAAATAATACTCCAATAATAATCATTATATGTAATAGTTTCCTATTTTCATGTTATTTAACAAAGTTCCAATTCAATCAATCAATTTAATAAATAAGCTCCATATTACATGTATTAAATTTTATGTAAATTATTTTACCTAATCAAAAATTAATTAATTTTAAAGCATGAAAAAATAAAAATACTTATCTTGACAAAAAAAAATGTCAGAGAGATGGCAATTGCAAATGCTCATATTTCTCGGTTGGTTATAATCTCACATGATCTCTTCTCTTTTAAAGAGAATAAATAATCCTGAAATACTTGAAATTTTCTCATATAAATATTGCTATTATGTTAGTACACATCAATATTTAGTCGAATATTTATATATGATATTAGACCAATATTACTACTATGAATCAAATTTCAATATAAATCATATATGCATAAACTTGTCTATAAATCATATAAGGAATAAATATATATATGGAACTATAAACGAATGATCAAAGTATATATTTTATTCACAAGATGCCTTATTCAATAAATATTCACGATATGGTTTCAAACTATAAGCTAGTGAAAAGTAAATATTCTAGTTACTATTCTGTGTTCACGATGTCTTTTTATAAAAAGAAAGTTTGTAAAAACACTCGTAAATTTTCAAGCAAGTAATGAGAGAACAACATGCTTCGTCGGGTAAATAATAGCACATGCTAAGCTATAAAATATACTAACTGTCGGTTAATGGAATCAACCTCAAGGATGCTATACGTTATAATCTAGCTATAAGTTGTTCTTAATAACAGTACAAAACAATATGCTTGTTCAGAAATAAAATAGGGTAGCTATACGTCAGGTAAAATCAAGTAAACATTGAATACAACTATTACTAGAGGAATTGGACGTAAGCTTAATAAACGTTGACATGATCTCACCAAAGTGATTATACAATAGTATTACCTCAAACGAAACAAAACGAGTTTGTTTTTGGCATGAGGGTAAATAGTTATTGTCAACTAAAGCTTTTAACTCAGACGATGACGATTAGAGACTCGTGCTGATAATGTGTTGTAAGTGGAGAAGAGAAGAGGGGGAAGTGGTGTGTATTATTCCATGAGTAATATGTCTTTTATATAAGATTACAATAACTTGGGAATCAAGTAAAACTTGGAGAACAAGTAAACTTGATAATCAAATAAATCTAGAACTTTCCTTAATGAACATCACATAATATTCATAAAAATATTCATTAATTTATGTGCAAATTGCTATAACGTCATGCTTCCTCTGTTTTTTAAAAAGTGAAATTTTTATAACTAGGAGCGGAGCCCCGCGCAAGCGCGGGGTTGTTGACATTATATATTTTTTACCGTATGTTACGAAGGATTTGCTGTAGTTGGTGGAGTATTTTTTTAAATTGTGTATAGGTGTGAGTAGAATTGTGGCTATAAATATATAGTACTATCAGTAATGGAGACTGAAAATGTCGCAAAGAGAATTACATTTACAATAACAAACAATTTAGTGGTGAGGGGATCCACAAGGACCGTGTGTTCGTTTTCAATAGCCTCTCCTTCATCATCTTTTCGTGAATGCAAGCCCTTCACTCCATCAAACTGCAACATTAACCACAAACATTATATGCCAAACACATTTAAAAACTTCTATGTTTTGTACGGATTCCTATCAACAATTATCATGACAAATCTTAGCTACAGAGAGAGTTAGCTACCCGATATCGCTGGTCCCAAGTAGTTTCAGTTTATCAAGGATGAATCAATATGTTTAAGATTATGGATGGTGAAGAAAACTATTTTAGAGCCACTTTAATGATGGAAATTTTATATTCAAGTTAGGACGTGATACCTCTCTCAACGTTTCTTGATGTTTAACAAAAAACTCATGTACTTTATTTGAAGATTATATTTCTCAGCTTGAAGCTTTTGGTAATCAGAAACTGAAAGACCTCCTAGCTTTTGTTGGATGAATCTAAAATAAAAACTAAAGAAGGATACTATAATAAGGGATCATAAACAAATTTTACTCTTTGACCTAAGTCATATTAGGATTAAAGTTCATAAAAGCTATCATCACCTGGATACATATCCGTTAGAAACAAAGTAGGTGTCCAAGAAATTACTCTACACCAGAGGAAGGCTTGTCATTCTGCTCATACAAAACAACAGAAGTACATTCGAAACCCACATTGTATTCCATAACATACAAAATAGTATAAATCAAATTATTATGTTAGAAAACAATCAAACTATTTGATACAAAAACTGTTGCAGTAGGTTTTAGTGATGTGTAATATCGAAAAGAAATAATACTTTTTGTGAGAGAATCAATAATTCTAATGAGTTTACTTCCTGAAAGCTTCTTTCTTGGCTTCTATCTCCTAATTCATGTAGAAACAAAAAAAAGTATATAAAAACTAAAAGAAACAGAGTTTTAAGATAAACTCATTCTCTTCTTGGATCTCTCTTGCAAAGTGTTTACCTTTTTGTTACGGTTACATTGGAAATCAACTGCCACCTCCTCAGCCACCTTACTCCTCCGGCGGAAACAATCCGCCATACGGTGATCAATTTCCTCTCCTTACGTTGTGCCCTACGGCGCACCAAAGCCACCATTTTCATCCGCGCCATTGTCTGCTCCATCCTACTGCGCACTGCCTCCTGCTCTGTACGCGCCTGCTACATCAGGGGACTACAACTTGACAAAAGAGAAGCCTTATGGAGATTATGAAGCTCCACCACCGCCCGAACCTTCAGATTATGGTGGTTATGGTGTTGCAGCACGGCCAGCGCAATCTAGCAACAATGAATTGGGAAAGAAGATAAACTGAGACTGACTATGAATATTCATCCTACTTTCAACCCTCTCCAATTTATAGGCTTGAGGTGAATTTTCGGTTTGCATTGTATAGGAAGGGAGACGAAGAGTTGGAGATTGTTAATGGATTAAATGAGTATAACATTTATTGGAAATGTTAAGAAGAATAGGTTGAACGATAAAGGGAGGTTAAGAGTTGAGAAAATAAATCATGTTTGCAAATTAAAATCAGTGAAGACGGCGAGGTTGAAGGTTCGAAGAAGAAGAACAATGAAGCCCTAATCTACTAAAACATAAAACGCAAAGTTTGGTTATATAACCAAACATTTCTTTATGAGGCTTTAACCGAAATAATGAACTGAAATTAAATCATATTGACTTAATAAGCAAACCGAATACGAAAACTTAATGACCAAACCAATACCGATAAGAACATGAGACCCATACATAATAAAAGAACTGCTTACGTGGACCCTCTAGGAAGAGAGGAAAGTCCCCTATTATATATATGATTTTTTGCTACAAAAAAAATATTATTTTAGAATTCTAATGCAAATTATATTTTCTTTTATTTTAATATTAATTGTAAATTGCATTGAACTCATAAATAATCTTCTTTATCTCAAATACTATTTGCTAAATTGGTGTACTTAATAAGAACATAAATAATTTCATTCATTTTCTTAATCTATGTGAAAAATATTAAAGTGATACTCTTTATAAAATTTAAGGGAGTATAAAAGAAAACAAAGGTAGTACTAAAACATTATTATCACTTAGTACTACTTATTTGTAAAATCAGCTATTGTTATCTTTTAGGAATTTTATTACAATAGAACAACTAAATTAACTTGTTATTCATTTATTAAAATTATATTTTGCGAATTTTAAAGTACTTAAAAAAAATCAAAACAATATATTAAAAGACCAACAAAAATATTAAAAATACAAAAAATATATTAAAATATTTAATTTTAGTACACAAGAAATGTTTTCCTCTCTCTTCTCCATGTTTTCTCACTTAAATCTTTCACATGAAAAAGAGAAGAGATGAAGTTTTTTGTTTTAAAGATCATCAGATCAGATTTATTTGTCTGTAAAATACTTTCGATCAATCGATCGAACTTTTCTTTCGGTTTAGCTGATTTTGTTTTTCGTTATAGTGATTTTGTGTCTCCTTTGTTCTTTGTTGAAGCTGTTCTGCAAGCTATTTTCTATTTCGATGGAGAATGATCAAAATGCTTTCCCTAATTTTGTTTGAACCACGTTCGCTAGTGATCAAATATTTATTTCTTTCTTTTACCCACTCACCTAAATCATTTTTCAAGAGAAACAGACTTTCACTATTGATTTAGCCATATATGGCATTTAAAGAAAGCATTTCTATCTGGAAGTTGAATGGGTTTGATGGAGTATTTAAGTCATTTTGGAGAAGATAAAGAGTTGATGTTTATAACGCTTTAAGAAATGTTCTTTTTCCAAGCTGACTAAAGTTTCCTCGATCTAAATCATCGGTGAAATAGACATTTCTAGACTGGAAGTCGCAGTTGAAGTGGAAAGCATAATGAAATCGGGAAATTTTTTTGTTAATCGCAACGAGAAAGCAAACCTGAGAATGGATTGACGCTTAAGCAAATCCAGACGTAGAAGATTGTAGTGATGGACGGTGTCGGAGATTGCAACTGGTGCATGAAAGCCGCGTGCCAATACTTGTCATTGGAAGCCTTAAAGTCAAGCACGTGTCTTGAGTTGTGTTGGGTTATTCCTATAAATGGATTTAAAACCGTAAAAACATATATTTAATTTTAGTAAAAATAACACTGCTTAATTACGCATTACAAACTATTAGAAACATTAAATAAATGATATTACATATGACAATTCCTATATGTTTTATGAGGATTCACGTTTGATTGCATCACTCTAAGTCGTCCTATGAAATTCAATCTTGACGTTACTTTTTGAACTATGTTAAAGATCTCTTATAAATCATTTTTTTAATATTTTTTATAATTTATTTTTTCTCGAAGTTAAAATCTAGATTTATTAATGTGAAATCATTAATAAATTCTTGCTTAAACCTAGGTGTGGGCATATTAACCGAAACCCGAACCCGAACCCGAACCGAACCGAAAAACCCGAACCCGAATCCGAACCGAATTAAAAAAAAAACCCGAACGGTTATAGGATTCAGTGACTTCGGTTACCCGTACCCGATAGGTTATACCCGATAACCGAAATAATACCCGAACCAACCCGAAATTATATATAGCAAGTAACCCTAATATTTACCCCCTTTCCTAAATCTCTTCAGCTACCCGAAATTCTCTGAATCTAGTTTTCAAAACCTACCCTATACGACCTTTGATTTTCAAAACTGGAACCTACCAAAAGTCTTCTATCTTCGGCTTCTTCTCCTTCTTCGACAAGGAGAAAGAAATCAAAGGTAAATCCTCTTCTTTTCTAAATTGAAATAATATAAGCTTCTTCTCTTTTTGTTTATGTAAGTTTATTACTTGATTAAGTAGAGACATGTCGAAGGTATAAGAACATGTTTCATGTTAGATGATGCTATATTTTGTAATAAATTTTTATGATTTTTCTTGTAGCATATATAAACTCGTTTCATATATTGGAAGTTCTATACACTGGATATATATTTGACATGCATGTTACTGTTTTTTATATCCACTTATCTGGTCATTTATGTTTACAAAGAGTTACGAGCATATATGAATGGAAGGTATAAGAACATGTCGAAGGTACAAAGAGTTACGAGCATATATAGAAAAGAGTGTCTATGTGCATAATAGAAAGTTTAGGATTGTTCTTCTTGCTTTATTTTACATGAGTTATAACATGATATAAACAGAGATGTCGTTTTGTTTATTGACAGAGATGTTGCTTTATTATGATATAAACAGAGATGTTGCTTTATTATGTCAGTTGATTATTGAACTAACATTGATTTCGTTTTGTTAACAGATGGATTCATCATCACTACCTTTTGAAGGCACTGTAAACAGAGATGCAGCAGAAGAGTTTCATACTCCAGAGTCTGATCGAAGAGGCAAACGAAAACAATCACCTGAAGATAGTCAGGAGCAGAGTAAAACAAAACGTGTACTCCCCACAAGATCTGATGTATGGGAACACTTCCAAAGAAGTAAAGAGAACCGTGACAAATGCGTGTGCAACTACTGTCTAAAGAGCTACACTTGTCCAACAAAGTCTGGAACTACCAATTTGCGCAATCATCTTAACTGTTGCAAGCAATTCAAAGCATGTCAAGATGGTCAAGATCATACTAAGAGCCAACAGAACATTACTAAGGATGGTCTTTTGAAGAGTGCAAAAATTTCAGAGGATGTGTTTTGTGAAGCAGCAAACGAAATGCTCATAATTGGACAACTGCCACTCTCCTTTGTTGAAAGTGTAGCTTTCAGACACTTCTGTAATAAGGTAATTATAATAATGTTATCTTTTAAAATTTTAAACACATGTGATAATTTTTTATGTAAACCTATGTTATATATCTCTCCTTTTATGTGTAGACTAACCTCCCTAATCCTCATTCAAGACGTACAGCTACTAGAAAGATAGTAGAGATGTATGTTAAGAGAAAGGTTGCTCTTAAAAAAGTGTTTAAAGCTAACAAGCAAAGAGTTTCAATCACCACAGACATATGGGTGTCTCAAGTAACAAGTAACTAATAGTTTTGGATCAGTTTTTAAATTTTATTTAATGATCCTCTTTTGAGATAACTAATCTTTCATTTTGTTTCTTACTTCGTGCAGGGGCTAGCTATATGGTGATAACAGCTCACTACATAGATGCATATTGGCGGTTGAACAAACTGATCATTGGGTTCAAATATGTAACCGATCACAAAGGTAAGACTATTGCATCTGTTCTCTTAGAATGCTTAGCTGAATGGGGAATAGAAAAGGTGTTTTGTATCACTGTGGACAACGCAACTGCCAACAGCAATGCTTTGATGCTTTTTGAAAGTAGCTTTTCTGAGATATCTGATGAATCATTAGTTATGAAAGGGGAATTTCTGCATATGAGATGTGCTGGTCACATTATTAATCTGATTGTGAGGCATGGCTTGTCAGACATAGATGATAGCGTGACTGCAATTCGCAATGCAATCTCATATGTAAGATCTGGAATTAATAGACAGAGAGCGTTTGAGCTTAAGGTAGATTCTGGTAGGATGAAAAGAGGAAGTCTGCCACTTGATTGTGTTACTAGGTGGAACTCAACCTACTTGATGTTGCAGAGAGCACTTATTTACAAAAATGCGTTTGATAAGATGGGTTTTGAAGACAAACCATACAATGATCATTTCATGGAGTTAGACAAGGGGAAAAAAAGAGTCGGACCTCCTGAAAGTGAGGATTGGCGTGCTGTTGGAAGACTAGAGAGGTTTCTTATTATCTTTTATAACTCAACCTTAGTTGTCTCAGCATCTACCACGCTCAATGCCCATAAGTGCTATGGTGAGATAGTAAACATAGCATCTAATTTGAAGTTGCTTTGTAATAGCTACGATGCTGATCTGAAAGTTAAGGCTGAGGAGATGTTGAAGAAGTTTGATAAGTACTGGGATGGGTTGAAGAACATTAACAAGATTTTGGTGGTGGCAAGCGTATTTGATCCTTCAAGAAAGATGAAGTTTGCAAAGTTGTGCTTTGAGGATCTTTACGGTGAAGAAAGTATGGAGGCTAAAGAGCTAAATGATTCAGTTCTTACTATTCTATCTGATTTGTTCAAGGAGTATAGTGAAAGAAATGGTAAACAAGCTGCAACAAATGTGCAATCATCTCAGTCTACTCATTCTACTCAGTCCTCACAATCTCAAGAACAGCCAGCAATAGACTTGCTTGACGATGAACTCGGCTACCACAGGATTGAGAAAAAGTACAACACGATGTTAAAGGAGAGTGGAGTGAGAGACATCAACGAGTTGGAGGCTTACCTAAAGGCTGGCGTTGAGACTGGAGTTGTAACGGCTGGATCTGACTATGTTCTTTCTTGGTGGAAAGTAAACTCTGGAAAGTACCCTATTCTATCACAGATAGCTCGTGATCTTTTTGCTATGCAAGTATCTTCGGTTGCATCTGAAAGTGCATTCAGCACGAGTGGGAGGTTAATAGACCCACATAGGAGTTGCTTAACTCATTATATGGTTGAGGTTCTCATGTGTACAGAACAGTGGATGAAACAAGATATCAGACTTGAATCAAAGGTGCTCACCAATATTCAGATACTTGGAGATGTTGAGTACGAAGAAAAGATGGAGAGAGGTTTGTAACGTTCTTGTATTACTTATATTTTTCTCTTTTTATGTTTGTTAACACTTACTTTTGCATTACTTCAATAGAATATGAACATGTATCACAGCCACAACCACAAGACTAGAGGATTAAGCTAATAGGGATTCAGTTCAGGTAATAAAATGTTCTTCTCATCTGTTACATTTTCTTGTTGTGATTTTTTTAATCTTCTAACAACAGATTTTATATCTTTTGGTGTTACAAGATGAGGATGAGTGATAAGAAGACATTTTTCAGTTTCTTAATGATCTAAGACTATGTTTTTGTTTTAAGTTTTGGTATGAAATCGTTTTGTTACTTTGGGATTGTAGCACATGTTGTTTTGTTTCAGTTTTGACGATTGTTATTTATAGAAACATATTTAAGTTTGGTTTGAATGTTAAGGAAAAAATTATATGAATATGCATTTCGGTTTGTTTGGGTGTATCCGACCCGAACCCGAACGGGTATCCGAACGCCCAGGCCTACTTAAACCATTGGAAAAAGGGGTTTCCACGATTAAAATATTTTTATGATCAGATATTATCCAAATAAGAACATGCTCTCATAATTCATAAATTCAAAAAATATATCGGAAGTTACGAAAAAAAATCGGCCCACAAGAAAAAAGATTCTATGACCAAAAAGAACATGCCTCTCTCCTAATTCATAAATACAAAAATATCGATATAATTTTTTTATAATTTGGACACTATAATAGTGAACTGTCTTTTCACTAGTAAAATCCAAATCCATATCTATCGTACACAGATATCTCACTTTCTTCTGTTCGTGTCACCACACACTCAATGCAACTGGTTACAGAAACTTCCAGACAAACGTCTCGAGATATTTCTTTTATTACCACAAACTGAGTTTTAATTCAAAAATAAGAATCTCATTGTTTCTTAAACTACATATATCAAAAAAATAGAAATAAGTTTACCATTAATGAACGAATATTTTAAAAAATAACTTAAATTTAGGATGAAAATATATTTTATTAATTTTTAAAATATTTATAAAAGATTTAAAAATTTAATTCCAATTATTTAATACTAAACTATAAACAATAATCACTAAAATGTAAACTCAAATATTAATATATTTTTTATTGAATATTTTTGACAAGTGATATTTATGTTATGATATTCTTATCAATTTCTTGAAAACAATTGGTTTCCCTTTAGACAAGCTAATATTTGTGACGGGATGAGGTAGCTCTACTGGTTAGAGCCTTGGGGGCCAATTGTCATGCTCCCGGGTTCGACGCCAGCCGGAGGCGAACTTCCTCTTCCATGTCACTATTAGTGGTACTGGGCTTCGGCCCAGGTTAATGCCCTCCCGGGTGAAGTGGACCGCTGCCTGACCGGACCCAGGGAATGACCCGCGAAGCGGGAACCCTGGATTATCAAAAAAAAAAAAAAGATATTTGTGGTTTAATTGGGTAATCAAACCAAATAAATATGTTAATTTTCTCACTAAACTTAGATTTATTCAAAAGTCATGCATGTGCATTCAATTAGAACCGTGAAGGAAGAAAGGAGATCGTTAACTTCCAATGTTTCCATTAATGGCTGAACTTTAATATAATTTCATAAAATATAAAAAAAAAACAAAAATCGACAACCCTTCATGCCTTATCTCTGACGTGGCCATCACTCTCCAGATATTTCATCTTCTTCTAGTTTAAGTATTCATCAGCCACCATAGTTCCTCTTCACCATCATCACTCAAAACCCAAAACACCTCTCAAACATGGCGTCCATCACTTCCACTCTCTCCCTCTCTTCCAAGCCTCAGCGTCTTTTCGACTCCTCTTTCCATGGCTCATCCGCCGCACCTGTCTCCGTCGGTCTAAAGCCACGTTCCCTCTCCGTCCGCGCCGCCACTGCTGGCTACGATCTGAACGCCTTCACTTTTGACCCCATCAAGGAGTCCATCGTGTCTCGGGAGATGACCAGGAGGTACATGACTGATATGATCACTTACGCCGAGACTGACGTCATCGTTGTTGGTGCTGGATCTGCTGGTTTATCATGCGCTTACGAGATCAGCAAGAACCCTAACGTTCAGGTTGCAATCATCGAACAGTCTGTTAGTCCTGGTGGTGGCGCCTGGCTCGGTGGTCAGCTTTTCTCTGCCATGGTAATGTTTTGTTTCAACTCTCTTTCTATGTTACAAGCTTGTTAAATCGTATTTTAATACTTAGATTGACTTGCATGTCACACTACTGATGATACTAGGGTTAGGTTTAATGAATTTGTGTTCATGGAACGCAGGACCGGTCCAGATTATTGGGGTTTGAAACAATTACTAAACTTATATATTTATTTTAATCATTTGGGGCCATATATATATATATATATATTAACCACAATTCCTCTGTTTCATTGTAATTGTCGTTTAAAGTTTTTACACATAAATTAAGAAAATAATTAAATTTTCTGTTTAACACTATTAATACATTATTTTGTTTGATTTTATTAATTAATGGGCTAAAATAAAGGTAAAAACTGGAAAGAAAATAAGGGTGTAATATTCTGGAAGTCAGGGGAATGTTTTTTTACTGAGAACATGTCAGGGTAATGTTTCATTTTGGTATGTTCTAGATTGAAGTTATTGTATATTTGTGTTTGACAGATTGTCCCATGGTAATGTTTGATTCCCAACTCTGTCTGTGTTAAGAGCTTGTTATGTGTGTTTTGTTACTTAGATTGGTTTGCATGTGATTGGTGATAAAGTTATTGTATATTGGTGTTTAACAGATAGTGCGAAAACCAGCTCACTTGTTCCTTGACGAGATTGGTGTAGCCTACGATGAGCAAGACAACTACGTTGTGATCAAGCACGCTGCTCTCTTCACATCCACCATCATGAGCAAGCTTTTGGCTCGTCCCAACGTCAAGCTCTTCAACGCCGTCGCAGCCGAGGATCTGATTGTGAAAGGAAACAGAGTCGGTGGTGTGGTGACTAACTGGGCTCTTGTGTCGATGAACCACGACACACAGTCTTGCATGGACCCTAACGTCATGGAGGCCAAGATTGTCGTGAGCTCGTGTGGTCACGACGGTCCCTTTGGAGCCACCGGTGTGAAGAGGTTGAAGAGCATTGGGTTGATCGACCATGTTCCCGGGATGAAAGCTCTCGACATGAACACTGCTGAAGACGCTATTGTGAGGTTGACCAGGGAGGTTGTACCCGGTATGATCGTGACCGGTATGGAAGTTGCTGAGATCGATGGTGCACCAAGAATGGTGAGTTTTGTTTCTCTTGAATCAATCGTTTATAATAAGATCATATCCTGAGTGAATATGTGACTGCAGGGACCAACATTCGGAGCCATGATGATATCAGGACAGAAGGCGGCACATCTGGCTCTGAAAGCTTTGGGACAGCCCAATGTTTTGGACGGATCCTATGTCGGAGACCTAAGCCCGGAGCTTGTCTTAGCCGCTGCTGATTCAGCTGAGACCGTAGATGCTTAAGGACAATGTTTTTTTTTAACTAAGAAAATTCCACTTTGATCACTTCTGATGTGGAAGGAGTTGCAATAAAGGAGGAGTTTAGTTGTTTTTAAAAAGTTGTGACTACTTATGTTATGAACTTTTATGGTGTCTTTGTTTCTTCCCAATAAAAAGAAAACGTTTCTTCGGTGTAATGTGCGTTCTTCTCTAATCCTTTATTGGTTTTGTATTAGTACAAGCAGCTCACTTATCTTGGTCTGCTTTGCATGTTAGTATGTTCTGTTTCGTAGCAGTTAAAGCCATGTATATGCGTGTAGTCTAACTATGCGAACAAGCTTCTCTCTTTAGCTTTCACATCTTTCATTTCAGTTATGCTCTGCATCTCTAATAGAATTAACTTGTTTGACCTAGTTGGTTTCTCTCTTGCCTCCTAAGTAAACATGAGGAACTATGAAGATATATTGCGATCACCCTAATCTCATTCTGATTCTTACTTTAGTGACACTATCTTTTGGTGAAGACTATGAATCCCCAAAGAAAGACGACGAGCCACCACCACCAGGAATGGTCCATTGCAACGGAGTCTACAAACATCTGGTGGCTGAGAAAAGCTATACCCTAAGATCAAAAACGTTACAGATCAAGAGATTGATGAAAATAATTGTGAATACGGGCATCAAATAGATGCAAGGGTTTTGAAAAATTTGCAGGAGACAAATGCAAGTTCGTTGTGATTTGACTAGCAGATTCTTGAGAAACTGCATATGCATAGATTCCCTGGTGGGTGCTTGTGGTTTGCACCTTTGAGTCTCGGTTCTGGTTCATCATCGGTGTCCTCTGCCCCTCAGATATCAGTGGTGTCGTGTTGTGGTATACATTGTTGCTAGCTCTTCTCGAATAATCGTAGCTTCATTGTAATTATGTCTTGGAGGCTAGTTCGATTCCAGTTTATTATTTGGTGTGACAGTTGGTCACGGGCTTATGAGATTGTCTTGGTTTGGTTCCTCGTCTTATAGTCAGCTGCGGCTTAACATATGGGGCGGTCGACTGACCCAGGGCCCATTCCATTTTTTTTTAATTTTTATTAATATGTAAGAATTGGATTAAAATATAAAGTTAAATTAGATAATTATAAAACAAAAATAAATTGTTAATTAGTTTAATAATAATTTTAGATTATTTTTTTACAAATAATATTTTTAAAACAAAAACTAAAATCTAGCTTCAAATTTTTTTTTTTGCCCAAGGGTCCCTAATTGGATTGAGGCTGCCATGCTTAGAGCATAAGACCAATTCCAACGGAACCCCACATGAGTTTTTTTTTTTGTCTTTTATAATTTTAAGAAAAAATTAAAAAGAACTAATCGCGGATAATCAAGTGTCAGTAGGATCCGCGAACAGTGTAAAATACCCAAAAAAATTGGTTCTTAAATGAGAGTTTTTAGAACCATTTTTTTACAGATTAGTGGACCCCCCTCTCTTAGAACTCTTCTTTAGAATCTCCATTGGATTTGGTCTAATAATTAACCCTCAGAACCCCTTAATTATTATTATTATTTAAAAAAAAAAAAAAAAAAACGAATCAATCGTGGACTGCCACGTGTCAGTGGAACCCGCGAACAGTACAAAAACCCTTTAAAAAAACTCTTGATTAAGAGTTTTATGAAGTAATTCTTAAAAGTTTTGGTGGACCCCACCCGTTAAGAACCCATTAAAAAGTCCTCGTTAATCATGTTCTTATGGTCTACTTATTCAACATGGGTTCTTCATTAAATGGGTATACACGGTCTTGGTGGAGCTTCTTGGAGGCGGTAATCTCCTTGGTGGAACTACCAAATAACGACATCATTGGTTGTATGCTCTTCCTGGTACCGTTTCTCTTTCTGTGCTGTATCTTGGGCTTGTCCTTGGATTCTTTGCTCCGGTCCGTCATGGTTGTACGTCTGAAGTTTTAAGAACCGTAGTATTCATGGTTTGATGGTGCTTTTCTTTTGGTATCTTGCGGCAACCGATAATTCTTCTCGCTTAGTTCTAGAGTAGTTAGGTTTGAGGCCAATCTCTTTGTTATTCTGTTTTTTTTGCTGGATTGTTTCTCGTTTTTCGACTGGTTGTTTGATGTTGTATGTAGTATGTTTTGGTGTCATATTGTTTTTAAATTTCGTTACTAGTAGTTTCTTGTATCTTGTGAAAAAAAGGAAAACTGATATAATAATATTTCACACATAAAAAACATTCGTAAAGACATTTCTTTCTTTAGTCTGAAGGATACCTGGAAGGAAAGTCTCTTACAGCATTATTAATGCAAGAATCTTAAGTTGGAGTTGTTAGCAGAATATAAATTAAAATAATATATTGTAGAATAACTTCTTAAAAATAATTTTAATGGAGGGTTTTAGTTTTGGAATTTTCAATTTATATATAAATATATATTTATATAATATTTAATTTTGAAATTCTTAATTTTACTAAAAACTTAAAGACTATATGCAGAAATATTTTGAGTTGAGTTTTCAATAAAATTAAAAATTTCATAATTAAATATTAATATATATATATATATATATATTTTTTTTTATTTATTTTTTTTGAGAACCTCGTAATTATAAACACCTTTTGGAGGTGTTCTAATTTGGATACTCTAAAACTGAAAAGAACGAGAGACTGAAATAGGCTAGACTGAAACTTAAAAGTTAAACCTAAACTCGAATTGAGGGATCTATTAGAAACACAGTTCCCCAGTCTCACTGATTTGAAAAATAAATAATTATAATAAAATAATAATTTGTAAGCAAATAATATCTTTCATTAAAAAAGAAAATAAAAAAGACAATAGCGTATAAACGCATATAATGTAACTTTCGATACTGCATATAGTTCTTTATATAATTCTCTTTCGCTATAAACATTAGGAACAAGACCACCTAACTCCACTAAAGATCTCTCTTTGTTCGAATTCTCCTTCGTTTAAGATTCTAGGTCAAACCCTTGATCGATTCTACGTGATCGCACTTTTAAATATTTTTATTTTTTTTATTCGAACGACAAAGCTTCCTCCTTTATTCCGGCGATGGTTTTAGCGGCGAAGCAGACTCTCTCCGCTAAGATCGGATTCTCCAATCCTCTTTTGCCGCGAAATCTCCAACGATCTCCTCCTTCTCTCTCGTTTCCATCAACGAACCCTCCAAAACGCACCGTTTTATCCCTCTCCAAGCCGCTTCACCTCTCCTCTCTGAGAGCTAAGTCTCCGGTGAGATGCGACGCCTACGAGGCCGATAAGTCTGAGCCTCAGCCGATCGATACGGCGGCGGAAACGAAGTCGGAGGCGGCGAAGAAGTTGAAGATCGGAGTCTACTTCGCAACTTGGTGGGCTTTGAACGTTGTGTTCAACATCTACAACAAGAAGGTGTTGAACGCTTACCCTTATCCATGGCTTACCTCGACGCTCTCTCTCGCCGCTGGGTCGTTGATGATGCTTATCTCTTGGGCTGTTGGGATCGTTGAGACTCCCAAAACTGATTTCGAGTTCTGGAAAACTCTTTTCCCGGTAAGTGGGTTGGTGGGGGGAGAAGAAAAGTTTGGTGGGTTGTTGCTTAGAAAAGTAAAGGTTGAAACTTTAGGTTTTTTTTGGGTCAAAGTTGAAACTTTAGGTTAGATATCGATGTTTACGATGATGGGTACTTAAGTTTAGTTTAAGATCTTGCATGAATATTTCTTGTTTTGTTTTTACCTGAACGATATGCATAGTTTTGTATGCTTCCTGGAGAGAGAGAGAGAAGAAGAAAACGATGTTTATTTTTGGCTGTGTTTGATCATAAGCTGCTTATCAATAGCTAAAATCAGGTGAAAGTAATAAACTTTTTTGGTATTTTGTTGTACTAAAAGTGTTTTTTTTTTTTGGGCTGGATTGGCTTTTAAAGGTTGCTGTGGCACACACAATTGGTCATGTGGCTGCAACGGTGAGTATGTCAAAGGTTGCGGTTTCCTTCACTCACATCATCAAGAGTGGTGAACCTGCGTTTAGTGTTCTTGTCTCGAGGTTCCTTTTGGGTGAAACCTTCCCTACTTCGGTTTACCTCTCTCTCATTCCCATCATTGGTGGTTGTGCTCTCTCTGCCCTTACTGAGCTCAACTTCAACATGACTGGTAATATATATATAGATTCTAAGACACTCAAGTGTTATGTTTTGTCGTTGTAATTCTTGTTAGCTAGCTTATTCAATGATTTTGCTTCAAAACTTTTTGTTTCTGCTCTAAGGTTTCATGGGAGCGATGATTTCGAACTTGGCTTTCGTGTTCCGCAACATCTTCTCAAAGAAGGGGATGAAGGGAAAGTCTGTGAGCGGAATGAACTACTACGCCTGTCTCTCTATGCTATCACTCTTGATCCTCACGCCCTTTGCATTTGCGGTTGAAGGACCTCAGATGTGGGCTGATGGCTGGCAAAAGGCTCTCTCCGACATTGGACCTCAGTTTGTTGGGTAACTTCCCTCTAAAAACTCTTATGAACTCTTTTAAACTCAAAGACTTTTTGTCTTGTTCCTATAATCCGTTGTGAAAAAGACCCATTTATCAAGTTCTTGTCTTTATCTCTCACAACTCTTGTTTTGATCCCAATTATAAAGAGTCCTTCGGGTCTTTTTGTGGTTAGGCCAATGAATCCATCTCAGATTCTTTCTCTTAATTTTGTAGGTGGGTGGCTGCGCAGAGTGTGTTTTATCATCTCTACAACCAAGTGTCTTACATGTCTTTAGACCAAATCTCTCCCTTGACGTTTAGTGTCGGTAACACAATGAAGCGTATCTCAGTCATCGTCTCCTCCATCATTATCTTCCGTACTCCAGTCCAGCCCGTTAATGCTCTTGGAGCTGCCATTGCTATCCTTGGAACCTTCTTGTATTCCCAGGTAAACCGCACAAACCTTAAAATGACCAATATACCCCTATTATCCATATGTAATAAGATAAGCGTCTCTTGACTTCACTTCACAGCCACATGATGACCCTTTAGCCATATGATGAGACTAACTAATACACTCTTCGACATTATAAAGAACCATCTTAGTTTCTTGTTTTGGTTTACTTAATGGATATAATTTAGTTGAAGATCCAAAGATCTTGAGTTATCGTCGTAATGTTTTTCTTTAACATGGTTGTAATGCAGGCAAAGCTTTGATAGGGCAAGACATGGGAGAGTTACAGTCCGATGTTGAGCTCGTGATTTCGGTGAAAACTGGGGGTAAAAGGGCTTGATGTAGATATGTGTCCTCAATAATGAAGAAAATGATGAGAATGGAGACGACAATATTTAGTGTGTTAGGCAGTTTTTTTTAAATTAAGTGTTTTGGATTCAAGTGTTTGAATTTGGGGAAATGAGATGATTACCTCTCTGTAACTAAAGTGGGTGATAGAAATTGTCCCCTTGAGAATAAGACTCCCCCTATACAATGAGAGATATTATATATAAAAAATAGAGAAAAACTACTAGATTATCCTCAGTTTTATACATATACATGCAATATATGGCCCCTTTACATGCATCTTATTGATAAGTAATTGGTTGAGTGGCATGTTATTTTTTATACATTGAAACACTATATCATGTGGATGCTGCATGGACCCATTTTAAGAGCTTGATACTAAACCAGATCGATCCGAGATCTTGAAAATGGAAAGATCTACGATGGGTTGAAAGAACAATGTACGCGGACCAGGTAAGTAGGGATGCAGCTCCATAGACAGCTCGTCAGGCCATAGGTGGTGAGTTATAATATGCAACCTAATAGGTAGGTGGCAAGTTTTCATGAGTACTGAGATGAAACGTTAAGTCGTTTCACTTTCTTGGTTTCAAATGTGCATTGTTGAGGCGAGATTGGAACACCAAGTAGCTTTAGATTCGGTGTTTCCACTATAGCCGAACTATTGAAGCTTCTAAAACAGCACTCTCTGCTAGTAAGTTGATGCTTTGTCTCGCTAAAAAATTGCTCATGGGACATATTTTATTTCTCTCTTCTAAAACTTTTGATTTCTATGATAATCTTATTATTATCGTTATCAGCAACACATGACATGTTTCTATTTGTCTGAAATATTTTATTATCAGCAAGAAATCCAAAAAACAAATACTTTTCAAGGTTTAAAAATCTATTTTCACACCATAACTATCATGTAGTAAAAAATATATATTATTTTTTACCTTTGGTCTAATTGCACACAATTGGAATATAACATTTTATTTCCCCACAATCGTAAAGATAGAAATCCGTTTCCACCTAAACTCTAAACAATGAACTAATACCGAGAAATAGAGGTTTAAAGTTTGTTAGTCGTAAACTTTGAAGAATGAACTAATATCGACATATAACAGTTTAAAGTTGGTTACCATTCTCTGTTTTAAAATTTAACCAATGACTAACCTAATTTAACCTAAAATGACATGATTAGAGAATATAAATCGGATTAACTCGATTTGTATACAACTGGATTTTATAACTCGACCTGAAACCCAAATTAACCCAATTGAAAATCCTAAAAACATAAATCCCCAAATCATCTTCCTCTGTCTCTCTCTCGCGACAACTCTTTTGGCGAAGAGTGAAGTGAAAAGCGAAGAACGTCGTTGCTCCTCCACTGCAGGTCCAGTCCGGTAATTTCAACAATTCTCTCTCTCTCTCTCTCTCTCTCTCTCTCTCTCTCTCTCTCTCTCTCTCTCTCTCTCTCTCTCTCTCTCTCTCTCTCTCTCTCTCCTCTCTCTGACTCTGTCTCCCTTTTTTTTTGAAGAAATCGACAAGGGAGTCTTGGACTAATGTGAATGTTAATGGCTTGTAGACTCTATTTTGGTTGTTCAAGGTCATTCTTATGTATGCTTTTGAACTTAATGTATGATATTCCCATGATATTTTATAAGATTTAGATAACAATGTGAAATTGTGCATCATGTCTATGGATTTTTAGATTTTAGGGTTCTAAAGAATGAAATCGATTGAGGGCTTTTAAAAAGGGTTTGCATCGGATTTTAACTGATTTTGTAGTTGGATCTTTGTTTGGGTTAGATTATACCATATATCAACCAATACCAACAAGTTTACCATCAGTTTTTGTCATAAACCATTGAAACCAAACCAAATATTGATGTGTGAAAATGAGTTTCAATATTTTTGATTATAGAGAAATAAATTGTTATACTTCAATTGTGTGCAATTAAGTCGAGGATAAAATATTGTGTAGATCTGTTATTATATGATAGTTCTGGTGTGGAAATCAATGGTTAACCTAATTTTCAACTAAAGAACTTTGTTTCCATAAGATGTGGTGTTCTCAACAAACAAGAAATATATATTAGTAATCTTGATGCTTAGGAACAAAATAGAGGCATTAGATTTGGTTCAGTGGGAGAAAAGATAGAAAGATATGTCTCTTGGGATTTCAGAAGAGGCAGAGAAGTATATACTAATGGAAGATCCTTCTATCGGAATTTGTAATTTGCATATTTGTTGATTGATTTCTTTATATCAAAGTCACCACTTTATTATTTTTTCCTTTTAAGACACTTTTGTACTTACTCCAAGAGGAATATGTCAACAGAAGATGCCATGGCAGATGCCTTGTCATGAATATCCGAATATATGTCTTCTAGCAACTGGACCTTCTTCACGCATGAATTTCGAGCGAAACTGTTAGTATAATTACAGTTGGTTAACTAGCTGCATTGTCACGGACGTCTTTTTTTTGTTCGGCTTGTTGATTAACAAAGCTGAAATTGATCAACTCAGCAGAAGCTATAAATAATTGATTAAAATGCTTTTACAAATTTCTGACATTTTTACAAACTAACTATATCATGCTTGTATCTGCAAAAGTGAACACAACAGAGACATCACACTGAAAATAGTCACCTTTTTAGAAAATATGAAATGTATCATATTGGTAAGTACATTTTATTCAAAATTTTGTTCTTATCGGTTCGTAGTCCTTTTTAATGTTTCCGTTCATTGGATTTCGGATATTAAGATCGGGTTTAGGTAGGATCTGATCGGATCCGGGTCTTTCGAATAAATCAATTTTATACCCGGTAGGTAATTAATAATATTTGGTTTGGTTTCAGGTTGGATATCACCAATTTTGGATCGGTTCTAGATACCTGTCTATTATGAGAATAACACACATATATATATATATATATTCAAAAAATAAAATAGATTACATATAAATTGATGCGGTCCAGTGGTTATTACTTCCCTATTAGTCTATTAAACTGTGGTTCAAATACCCAAAATATCATTTTATAAGAATTTTAATACTAAATTGCTATATATATTTAATATTAAAAATAGATAAAAATTGAAGTGGTCTCCAAGTGGGTTTGAATAAAGTTGATGACTTTTTTTATATATATTATGAGTCTTAAAGTATCTAATTCGATTTAAACGGGTGCCCAATCGGGTTTCGCAAACCAAACCAATACCATGGATATTGGAAGCTGGATCTGTTTTACAATTAGATTTTACTGTTTGAAATTTTTAAAAAGAAGATTTTTTACCCTAAAGGCTTAAACTTCAAGATATTTAGCTACAGTCACAACATCTTTATCTCCTCTTCCGCTGAAGTTCAAGACGACTCTCGTCCCATCCGCTAACGTTGACATAGCTTCTCAAGGTGTGCTAGAGCGTGCGATGTCTCCAGTGCTGGAATATTCCCTCTAACCGCGATACTCTCTTGAACGCTACAAACCGAAAATTTTCGCGTTAATGAACAAAAAAAGACTACACACAGTGTGTAACACACTGATACATACCTTCCAACGCTTCTTCATCTGTTACATTATAGTATTTAGCCCGTCCCATGTCCTTAAGGAAACTATGCTCCGGTCCAACTCCAGGGTAGTCCAAGCTGTAAGATAAAACCACTAGAGTCATTCAACAATCTGCAAACTCATGATTAGGCAAGTTGTAATGGGCTCTTCCCTGCACTGATGGAGTGAGGTTCAATGATTTAACCATCATCATCTTGCAGCAAGTAACTCATAGCTCCATGGAGAACACCATTTAATATTTAAATATTTATATGAGAAACGTGAACCAAAATTCTGGTACAATCTATTCATGAGATCTCTCCTTCAGCTTCTTTACTAACAAGATATTCCCCAAATAATATTACCTTATAAGCATAATATTTTTGAGAATTTATTAGAGAATATTCTATTTAGCTTTTCATGAAAGCTGATGTTAACATTTTTGTTGTTTTTGTTTTTGATTTAGTTTTATGTTTATATGTGCATATATTTGAGTTTTTTCTGATTTTGATTTTAGTTTATATGCAGAGAAACTTCATGATTTGATCACCTTTCATTTTTTTTTGATACTGTGAATTAGATTGTTATCTCCTCGATAACTCCGAAATAATTTTGATCTCCAAAAATATTTCATGGTTTGTTTTTGTTGGTATTATGCATAAACGTGATTGATAATAAATTGAATTCATCTATTCACATTTCTCATATACATGAATGATGAACTGACGTTGGCCAAATCAGAATTACTTCCTACTAAAAGATCAATGAAAAGGGATCCCTTTTGGATCACCAAATCATTTTCAACTCAATGATCATAATTAATCCATTTCTAACTCATCTCATCATGATCCCTCTTTGTCTACTTGGTTCCTCGTCTCTAGGATTTAGAGCTCAGAGGAAAAGTAGGTTGGGCGTGTGTACTGCAGAGATTGATATTGTAAGATAAATCCATTTGACATCACAAACTTTAGAATTATAATAATAATTTTTTTTTAAAGTTATATAATTTAAAATTATATCTATATACTTTTACTGAATAAAAATTAGTCAATATATATATTGTTCCATTATGTGGTGAAACGGGTTGGGATTAAGGGTAAATGTATAAAATGAAAATGGTTTTAAGTTAGAACTAGCCTTTGACCCGCGCGCCCGCGCGGATGTTATTTTTATAAATGTCAAATATTTTAAGCAATTTGTTTGATATAACTGCATATATGACTGAAACTTAATATTCAATATCCGATCCGAGATCCCATCCGCTTCGAAAAACGAATATTCGGGGATCTTGATAGTGATTTTGCGGATTTGACTGATCCATGTACAAATTCGGATTGTAAAATTTTAGGTCTAGATATCTGAATCCGGATATTAAATATTTAAAATTTAATTATAGTTATCTATGCATATTATATATACTTTTCTATAAAATAACTAAAATTTTAATTTTATTAAATTTTAATGATTTTTAAGGTTTTCTAAATAATAATTTTAAATAGAATAAATATATGGTTAATAGTTAGTTTTTGATTTATTTTTAATTAAAAAAAAGATTTGAATCTCCGTGTGTATTCAGATTTTAGTCTAAATATCCTAACCCCGGATATTCGGATTTAGATAACAATTTTACGAATCCGACGAATGCATATCCGAATCCGTATATCCTACAATATTTGGATATTCGATATGTCCTAGACATTATTGTGTATATGTATTATATGATGATTAAAATTTTAAATTTATAAATTACATAAGTTTTTCTTATTAGATATATATATCGTACAAATGAATAATACATTGTATTTGTTTGTATATATAACCATTTATAATAAATATTAGTATGTCTTTTAGTCATTAAATTGTTATGGAAAGTTACATGATTTTGTTATTATAAATGAATAAGTTCATATTATAATCAAAAATTATTAACATTATTATCTTTTTATAGTTCAAACTAGAGTATCTTATATGAATATGAATAAAAATAATACTAATTTAATGCTATATATATGTATAATTCTATTTTTACTATAAAACAATGAAGTCTTCAATTCAAATGACAAAAATTGTTAATGGGTTTAGCTAAGATTTATTTTTTTCTTGTTAAAAATTAATGTTTAGATGTTTGGATGCATGAATAATATCAATGGCATTACTTGTAAATATTAAGTAAAAGTAAGGGTTATTTCTTATTTGTACTTGAGTTTTAATAGATTAGATATTATATATATATATATATTTAAATTGATAAAAGATTAAGTGTTAGTCAATATTTGTATTATTATGTTATATGGCGAAACATGTTAAAATTTGTTTTTCTTTACAATTTTTTGAAGGTTATTTTATAAAATAAGCATAATATTTAGACCACTACAAAATGAGGCGTATCCTACCATTTTTTTTCTGAAAAAATCAAAATTTTAGAAAATTATATTAGTTTTTATAATTTATTTATATTATACTACTAAATTATTAAAAGGTTTAATATATCAATTGAAAATATGAATATTTTTAATACGTTATAACATATAACATTATAAATTTTATTAATTTGTAATAAAATACATTGTATTATCTACACTTTCAGTTGTAGACATCAAACCTCAAATGTTTAAGTTTAAATCCCGGATCAGAATTAAAAAATGATATAATATTATAGAAGTTATTAATCTATAATAAAATATTTGAAAATATCTTAATTCTGAAGTTTGATCTTTGATATCGGTCATATTTGCATAGTTTTGGTCATCTCTTTAAGTGTATTTCAGGCATATAAGATATCATTTAGGCATATTTAGGTTGCATTCCATTACATTTTCTATGTAATGTATGAGAGATGTTCATTGATGAGATTGGAGGCAATGGAGGCCAAAGAAGTGGAGTTTCGAGCAAAAGGGGGTGTATCGACCAGGCGTAGCGACCAAGGATGGTCGCTACAGTCCCACATGATGAATCCGAGAACCATAGCGATCAGGCGTAGCGACCAGCCCTATCGCTACAGACCCACAGGGAGTTGCAGATGCCATAGCGACCAGGCGTAGCGACCAGCCTTGGTCGCTACAGACCCACAAAAGAAACTCGGGGACCATAGCGACCAGGCATAACGACCAGCCCTGGTCGCTACAGACGTTGAGGCTGAAATTTCTGCGGGTCAAACCAGGATTGTTGGATTGACCCGATTTGTTTTCAAACAGATATAAATACTCTTTAAACCTAGTTTTTTAGATGATTCTGGTTTTTATCTGAGACTAGACTACTCTTGGTGAAGAAGAATTTGAATCTTGAATCCTTTTTATTAATCTTATATTGATTCATCATTTTATTCTTGTTCATTGGAAATGATTTACTCTGATTCATCATTTGTTTTTGAGTTCATCATGTTTGCTAGTGAGTAGTCATTTGTAGGATCCATGGGTTAGGGTGATCTAGGGTGATTAGGTAATAGGTTAGAAGGTTTAATGTTTGATTATTCATGCTTTATGATTATTGCTAGTTTCTAATGCTAGATTAGACTTGATCACTTTAATCTAGATCAATAGGCAATTTGTACCCGAAAGGTGTTCGACGAAATGTCTGAACCAAGTGATAACTCTCTTTACTGGCTTAACCAATGACAATTGATGTTAGGAAAGTTTAGATAGTCAATAGACCCGCTCTTAATGATTGCTTGATTTAATTAGACCAAAGAAATTTGATGTCTAGTGATTGAAAGCAAATGAACTTCTATCTTGATAGAGAATTAGTTTAATGGTACGTCTAGACTAGTAGAACTGAGTTGTTTATAGAGTTAACCGTTTATCTTAGATCCGAATCACCCAAAGTTAAAGCTCTTACCCATGGGTTCTCGTTTCGCCCATTCATTTATAATCCTAGTTTCGCATTTGTGTTATTTGGTTACTTCACCCCATATCAAAATTGATTGTACTTAGATTAAGTTTATACTTGCATTCTCATTGTATCATGTTCACTTAGGATTGGATTGACACTCATCTATACTACTTTGATTAGGATAGAGTAAAATCCTTTATCAATTTTGGCGCCGTTGCCACTTCTAAGTTGATTGTGACAGTGAGATTTAGTCATAACTTGAGACTAAGTCTTATTCGCTTTTATTTGTTTACTGACACACTTTCTTCCTTTCTCCTTGAATCACAAGTGTATGAATTTGCGGAGCAGAGGACCAACAGACCTTGTTCCCCGAGTAGATAACATCAGGGGTTTAGAGAGAGAGTTAGCAAGAAAAAGAAGAGAAGAACAACTGATTCCTTTCGATCGGTTGGAGCTTGAAATGGACGTTAACCACAATAATCCTCACCAGGCAGGTGTCAATGGAGTTAACAACAATGGACCACCACCTCCAGATGCACAGGACCAAGGAGCTGCAAACCTTGGTCAACAACATCCTCCACTCCAAGCTCGGGCAATCGGGACATATGACAAGCCCAACATCCATGGGAACAGGGCTGGTATCAGAGCACCAGCTGTGGAGAACAACAACTTTGAGATCAAGTCAAGTTTGATCAACATGATTCAAGCTAACAAGTACCATGGTCTCGCTTTGGAGGATCCACTAGACCACCTGGATAACTTTGACAAGTTATGTGGCACAACAAAGATCAATGGAAGGATGCTTTCAAACTGCGATTGTTTCCCTTCTCTTTGGGTGATAAAGCCCACTTATGGGAAAATAGTCTGCCTCGGGGATCCATTGAAACTTGGGAAGAGTGCAAGCGTGTTTTCCTTAACAAGTTCTTCTCTACCTCCAAAACTGCTAAGTTGAGAAATGAGATTTCTGGATTCCAACAAAAGAACCTTGAGAGTTTTGCTGAAGCATGGGAAAGATTCAAGAGCTACTTAACACAATGTCCTCACCATGGCTTCAATGATGAGAGTATCCTAAGCACTTTCTACAGAGGGGTTCTACCTAAGTATCGGAGCATGCTTGATACTGCAAGTAATGGTTTCTTCCTGGGTCGAACAGCTCACGATGGCATGGAACTCGTTGAGAACATGGCACAAAGTGACTCAGTGTACAATGATGACTGCGACCGGCAAAACAGAGGTGGAGGCGGCGAGGACTCCAATACAAAGAAAGAACTGAAGTCTCTGCAGGATAAACTTGACATGCTTCTTCTGGATAGAGCTAAACAGGAGAAGGTGAACTTTGTTGGGAAGAAAGGCCCAGAGGATGCTCTTGAGGTTAATGAAGTTGATGGTTTGGAAGGACAACAAGAGCTATGCTTTGTCAGTACTAACGGACAGTGGTACAGGAAAAAACCCAACTTTCCCTACCCAAACCCTTTCCCAAACAGGTCCCAGTACCCAAACAACTACCAGCAAAATGCCTACCCACCCAAACAACCCTATCCTCCAGGCTTCCCACCCAAAGGTAATCAGTCTACTCAAGGTCAATGAAGTTCTCACCAAGCTCAACCCAGAGATACAAGTGTGGAATCTATGTTTAAGCAGCTTCTTAAATCTCAAGCAAGGAATAAGAAATCTATCGAAGATGAGTTCAAAAACATCCACACAAAGATTGATGGGAGTTACATTGAGCTCAACAACAAATTCAAAGCTTTGGAGAATCAATTCGCCACAATGAGCTTCAACTCTAAGAGACCAACTGGCTCCTTACCTGGAAAATCTGAGCAGAATCCTAAGACAATGCACTCAATCACTTTACGAAGTGGCAGAGAGTTACCTTCAAGAGTTCTCCTTAAGGATGATGAGAAACAAGGTGGGGAGGTAGCCATCAATCTAGAAGATGAGGTTGTAATTGTGGATGAGAAAACCAATAAGGATATCATGGAAAAGATTGTTGAGGTTAAAGGCAAAGGAAAAGTTGAGGAAGAAAAGAAAGCATCGAACAAAGATAACGCTACCTCTTCCCCAGCACAGTGTAAGTTCATTCCCCCTCCTTATGAGCCAAAACTTCCATTTCCAGGAAGGTTCAAGAAACAACTTTTGGAGAAATACAAGACCATGTTTGAGAAGCAAATGAGTGAGGTTCAGATTACCATGCCCATTATTGATGCCTTCATGTTGATCCCTCAATACAGCAAGTTCTTGAAGGATGTTGTAACTCAGAAGAAGAATGAGATAGAAGGTATGATGGTTCTTACTCATGAGTGCAGTGTCATTATTCAAAGGTTGACGGTCCCAAAGAAGCTTGAAGATCCATGAAGTTTCACTCTACCTTGCGCTATTGGACCTCTTGCGTTTGAAAGATGTCTATGTGACTTGGGAGCAAGTGTCAGCCTCATGCCTTTGTCTATTGCGAAGAAGCTTGGCTTTGCACATTACAAGAAGTGTAGGATCTCCCTAGTGCTGGCCGATCGCTCTGTTAAGCTTCCTATTGGCATTCTGGAAGATCTACCAGTAATGGTTGGAAACTGCGAGGTACCAACTGACTTTGTTGTGCTTGAGATGGATGAAGAGCCTAAGGACCAATTGATTTTGGGAAGACCATTCTTAGCTACTGCTGGAGCTATTGTTAATGTCAAAGATGGTAAGATTGATCTTCATCTTGGAGAGGAAAACACCCTTCACTTTGATGTTAAGGAGATGATGAAGAAACCTACCATTCAAGGGCAAGCATTCTACATTGAAGCTATGGATACTTTAGCTTATGAGTTCCTGGAAGAGATGACACTTGAAGACTCTTTTCAACATGCCTTAACAGTGGATAGAGACGTCCAAATGATTGAGGACAAGGAGAGCAAAAAGTACATGAGGATGTTAGATTCCTACAAGAGATTGAATGTGGAAGACAATTTCCAAGAGCTGTCTAAGGCTGTTTACCATGTTTCCTCAACTGCCTTACAAGAAGACCCTCCACAAGATGATTGGAGCCAGCTCAAGGCACCCAAAGTGGAGCTTAAACCCCTCCCCATTAGTGTAAGGTACGTATTTTTTGGTTCCAATAACACCTATCCTGTCATTGTGAGTAGCCACCTAAACGAAAATGAATTGTCTACACTTTTAATTGAGCTTAAAAAGTATAGAAAAGCAATTGGCTACTCACTTGAAGATATCAAAGGGATATCACCCTTTTTGTGCATGCATAGGATACATCTAGAGGATGAATCAATGACTTCTATAGAGCACCAAAGAAGGTTGAATCCCAACTTGAAAGATGTTGTTAAGAAAGAGATTCTTAAACTCTTGGATGATGGAGTTATTTACCCTATTTCCTATAGTACTTGGGTATCTCCTGTGCATGTAGTTCCCAAGAAGGGTGATATCAATGTCATAAAAAATGATAAGGATGAACTGATACCCACAAGAACCATAACTGGTCATAGAATGTGCATTGACTACCGAAAACTTAATGCTGCATCTAGAAAGGATCATTTTCCTTTGCCATTCATTGATCAAATGCTTGAGAGACTTGCAAACCACCCATACTATTGTTTTCTTGATGGATACTCATGTTTCTTCCAAATACGCATACATCCCAATGATCAGGAAAAGACAACTTTCACATGCCCCTATGGTACCTTTGCCTATCGTAGGATGCCATTCGGGCTATGTAATGCACCAGCAACTTTCCAAAGAGAAATGATGTCTATATTCTCTGATCTTATTGAGGATGTGGTGGAGGTCTTTATGGATGATTTCTCTGTGTATGGATCTTCTTTTTCTGTGTGTTTGTCTAATTTATGCAGGGTGTTGAGAAGATGTGAAGAGACGAACCTTGTGCTAAATTGGGAAAAATGTCATTTCATGGTGAAAGAAGGGATCGTCCTGGGACACAAAATCTCAGAAAAAGGAATCGAAGTGGATAAAGCAAAGATTGACGTGATGATTGGTTTAGCTCCACCTAGATCGGTGAAAGACATCAGAAGCTTTCTAGGCCATGCCGGGTTCTATAGGAGGTTCATCAAGGATTTCTCTAAGATAGCTAGACCGCTAACCAAGCTACTATGCAAAGAAGCTGTCTTTGACTTCGATGAGGAATGTCTTGGGGCTTTCAAGAAGCTGAAGAACGAACTTATCAGTGCCCCCATAGTTCAACCACCAAATTGGGAACTCCCTTTTGAGATTATGTGTGATGCTAGTGATTATGCTGTTGGAGCAGTCCTGGGGAAAAAGAAAGATAAGAAGACTCATGTCATCTATTATGCGAGTAGGACACTTGACGATGCTCAAATGAAATATGCTACCACAGAAAAAGAGCTTCTTGCAATAGTGTTTGCTTTCGAAAAATTCAGAAGCTATCTGGTGGGCTCCAAGGTGATAGTCTACACCGATCATGCTGCGCTAAGACACCTTTTGGTAAAGAAAGATGCTAAGCCAAGACTGTTGAGGTGGATTTTGTTGTTACAAGAGTTTTATCTTGAGATCAAAGACAAACCTGGAGTTCAGAATGGAGCAGCTGACCATTTGTCTAGAATGAAAGTTGATTGTGGTATTCCTATTGATGAAAACCTTCCGGAGGAGCAGATTATGACTATCAAGGCGGTTATGAAGCTTTGTGAGACTGGGAAGAAACTTGAGGATATCAAAGCAACTGAAGAGAAAGAACCATGGTACGTTGATTTGGTGAACTACTTGGCTTGTGGAAAAGAACCTTTGGGATTAGAAGGATATGCTAAGAAAAAGTTCTACAAGGATGTGAAGAGATACTACTGGGATGAACCATATCTCTATATACTATGTAGAGATCAACTCTATAGAAGAGTAGTATTTGAAGGAGAGGTTGAAGGAATCCTTGAACATTGTCATGGATCATCCTATGGAGGTCACTTTGCCACCTTCAAGACGGTTGTTAAGGTTCCACAAGCGGGGTTTTGGTGGCCACACATGTTCAAGGACACACATGACTTTGTCTCAAGGTGTGATGCATGCCAGAGAAAGGGGAATATCACCAAAAGGAATGAGATGCCTCAGAACCCTATCTTGGAAGTTGAAGTATTTGATGTATGGGGCATAGATTTCATGAGACCATTTCCATCTTCCTTCGGAAACACTTACATCCTGGTAGCTGTTGACTATGTGTCTAAATGGGTAGAAGCTATTGCAAGTCCCACTAATGATCCTAAGGTGGTCCTGAAGATGTTCAAGAGCATTATCTTCCCAAGGTTTTCTGGGTGCCTAGAGTTGTGATCAATGACGGAGGATATCATTTCATCAACAAACTATTCGAGAGTTTTCTCAAGAAGAATAGTGTTAAACACAAGGTGGCAACTCCATACCATCCTCAAACAAGCTGACAAGTGAAAATTTCCAACAGAGAAATTAAGTCAATTTTAGAAAAGACAGTGGGGACAACATGGAAAGATTGGTCCAATAAGCTTGATGATGCACTATGGGCTTATAGGACAACCTACAAAATTCCTATTGGGACCACACCTTTCAACTTGGTCTATGGAAAAGCTTGTCATCTTCCAGTGGAGCTTGAATACAAAGCCTTGTGGGCAGTCAAACTTCTCAACTTTGACATCAAGACAGCCTAGGAGAAGAGATTGATTCAGCTAAGTGAACTTGATGAGCTACGTCTTGATGCTTATGAGAGCTCAGCAATCTACAAGGAAAAGATTAAAGCTGTTCATGACAAGAAAATCCTTAAGAGAGAGTTCAAAGCTGGGGACCAGGTGCTGCTCTACAATTCCCGATTAAAATTGTTCCCTGGGAAGCTTAAGTCCAGATGGTCAGGACCTTTCAATATTAAAGAAGTGAAACCTTATGGAGCAATCGTTTTATGGAGCAATCGTTTTATGGAGCAAGGATGGACGAGACTTCACCGTCAACGGACAAAGAGTTAAGCTCTACTTTGGGACCTTAGATGAGGAGGAGGAAACTTTGATTCCACTCTCCGATCCAAACCTTGCCTAACTGACCGTGAGAAAGTCAAGCTAGCGACTTTAAACAAGTTCACTTGGGAGGAAGTCCCATGTTTATCCTTGTACATATGTTTTGTTTTATTTAGTTTACATTTCTTTTGGACTATTTGATACTTCTGGGTGAGTTCTTTCAGGATGAAAGTTGATCAGGTGAAGGGGAGCGCTTGGCAAAGATTTCAAAAAGTTGAACGCCCGTAGCGACCACACGTAGCGACCACGCATGGTCGCTACAAGGCTTTGCGGGGTGCGTAGCGACCACCCGTAGCGACCAGGCCTGGTCGCTACGGGTCCCAAAAAGAAGGAAGAGGTAAAATCCCAAGCATCGTAGCGACCACCCGTAGAGACCAGGCGTGATCGCTACGGATTTATGCGGGGTGCGTAGCGACCACCCGTAGCGACCAGGCGTGGTCGCTACACGACCCAGGTAAGTCTTCTTCTTCTCTAAATCGGTCTGATCCAAGTGAACCAAACCGATTTCCACCCTAACCAGCCCGAAACCAGCACCCCAACCCCCTATTTCATCGATTCCTCTCTTCATCTTCCCCATTTTCCCCAAACAAAAACTCCCAAACTCTCCCAAGAACACAAAACCCCAACTTTCCCAATTCTTCATCAAATTCCTTGATTCCACTTGCTATCACTCGGAAATTATCTGAAACTCCCATATCTTCCATCTCTACACTCAATCAAGCAACGGTATGAAATTTTCGGGTTGATTCTTTCTGATGAAAAATTTTCCAACTTTTGAAAAGTTGTTGCATGCCCAATTTTTTGCTCTAAACTAGTTACCCATGTTCTTTTATGCTTGTTTGTGGCTCTGGATTGATGAATTTCGTGGAGATTGAGAAATTAGAAATTAGGGTTCTTCATGTTCTTGATAAAAATTTTTTTTTTGGGGAAAACTGTTAATTCTGCTTGTACTGGTTCCAATTAAGCGTTTCAAGCCTATTGTTAAGAGATTGATTCATGTTATCTCATTTTGAACTCATTATGGCGAGTGATCGGTTCCTATCGGTGATTGAAATGTTTATTTCGAATAGTTTTGATTCCTACGTTGATTTACTAAGTTAGTCGTTTGTGATACCAGAAATTTCTCGACATTGCCTTAATGCCACATTGAGTGTTTTTGTTTCAGGTACCAATGGCAAGAACACGATCATCGCGACCCACCAGAAGTGGAATCCCCTCACGAAGGTCTCAGCACCAAGCTGAAGAAAAAAGGAGGAAGTCTGAAGAGATTGAAAGGGAGATTGAAGAAGCCCTTCAAGCCCCGACTGATACTGAAGATGAGGTTCCCTCAAGGCCAGCCAAGAAACCAAAGGGGAAAGGAAAGGGGAAGGAAAGGGATAGATCAGTCATCCCGACAAAAGTCCAGTTGCTCAGTCATCTCCAGAACGACCTTGCCTGGGCACCGACCAGATTCCCATGTCCGATATTCCTTCAGGAAACCAGACTCTATGATGGCGTCCTTCAGCTGCTAGAGTGTATGAGATTGCAGTCTCTTATTTTGATGGAAGCGCAACCCCTCTATGTGGAAGCCTCATGCCATTTCCTCTCATCATTGGAGGTATTTTCCCTTAGCGATGGGCCACCGGAACTTGGGTATAGGCGGATTCAGTTCAAGATCCGAGGGAGGTCGTACATGCTGAGTTATAAGGAGATCAGCGATGCTATTGGATTCTCAGATGACAGGATCAGCGATCTCCCAAGAAACTACAACATCCCGGATAAGATTTGGCCTCTAATCGCCGAGTTCGCTCATGATCCCCAGAGAAACAAGAACTCAAGCATCAGGAACCCGGTGGTCCGATATGTGCATCACATCTTGGGTAACACCATCTTCGCTCGCTGGGAGTCTGGTAATGTCTTGGATGATGAGCTGACGATGCTTGCTATGGCCCTCATACCATTGTTTGGGAGGGAAGCGCTATACAAAGCTGAGGAAGATGTTTACTCTGGCCTTGGGATAGTGAGTTTCTTTGTGAGGAGACTGAGGTACTATCAGGATTGGGCGTGGACAAACCACGATAGCACGCCCCAGCTGAGCATAGGTAACCTGATCACACCATTGCTCCAGGCCGCACGAGTTCCTCTGCAGAGCGAGACCCCTCAAGAGCCCCTATACATGGATGGTCCCTACATGAAGAAGACTAAGTTTATTTCAAGGATGTTCCAGGGCCAGTACGTTTACTTCTTCCACATCCACTTTGACCATAAGGAGGTTCTCTTACCCAACCCGCGAGTCCTCATGGTACGCAGCAAGCATAACATCTCATTTGACATCCCTTCAGACATGTTGCTTGGAACACATGGGCCACTTGAAACTGTTCCAAACCGTAGGAGACCAGCAAGACGATCGGTTGCAGGTCCATCTTCATCTCCTGCTGCTGCCACTGCCACTACAACATCAGCTCGTGCATCCTCTTCACGTCATGCACCTGAAATCCAAGAAGAGGAGGATACACCCTATGATCCTTCTCACTACCACTTCACACCCCATACTGGAGCCCTCTAGAAGGGCCCTCTGCGTGATGCCCATGAGTACATTGGGAAACTTGAGGGGTGGAACATGATGCAAGACAGGACCATCAAAAAGCTGTCCGCCAAGTACAAGACACTCAAGAGGACAATTAAGAAGAACGCTGCATCCTCCGCACGATTCATGAAGAAAGTTACCGACGTGCTGGTTAGAGCTGGAATAGGAGGGTGTAAAGCTGAAGACTTTATCATTGTTGAGACCTCCTCCCCACGACCTCGCAGCCAATCTCGCCATGGTAAGGAGCCAATAGAAACAGACACTTCTGATGAGGAAGAAGAAAGCTACCAGGCAGAAGAATGTGACGATGGCGACGAGGACACTGCCTCCGAATCATTTTGAGGTATCTCCACACCTACCTTTGTAAATACCTATTGTTTTCTTTGTTTCATTTTGTTTTGTTTCTTATGTTGATATCTCCTTCTCTCTTGACTACACAGACACTGTGTTGTTTGAGTTTGGGGGCGTTACCATGTCTAATCATTTAGTTTCTTATGTTTCATTGCATTGTTCATTCTAAAAAAAAAGAAAAAGAAAAAAAAAACAACAAAAAAAAAAATCATTTAGTTTGCATATTTTCATTGTTAGGATCGAGTCTAGAGCATATAGATTGCATTCATTTTGCATAGGGAGCAAGGATGTTATTACCTCGTAAAGAACACATCTCTAGAACTCAACATCACACCCTAGTTAAATATAGCAAGTAGCTTAAGCATATTTTAAAAGACTTACAAGCTTCGAGCCTAGAAAACTCTTCTCGAAACTAGTTGCTTGCTGTGATTCACATTGTTCTTGAAACCAACTCCGAAATGAATTAGGGTCTAATGAACTTAATATACCTTGCTTATGGACTTTTGTATGCTTGGTCATGGATTTCATGCACGTTTGGGTTGATCTCTATCTGTTATACAACTCTTTAAAAACCCAAATGTCACATTCCTACCCTTAAACCCTTGCAATTCTTTGAGACCACGATTGAATTTGCTTGAGTGAGGCATTTTATTGATAGCTTGTCATGTGTAAAATCTTGAGAGTATTAGGAGCGACATTGGCTTGTTTTCATCTTGGACTAGCTATAGGACCTCCGTTGAGCTAGCATTTAGGAATGAGAAGTGTGTTGGTACTATTAAGCTCTGATCTTGGGTTTCGAAGTGTGAGAAATATGAAAAGGAGATAGCCACTAGGGATCGAAAAAAAAAGATATACTCTAAAAAGCAAAACCCCAAAAGAAAAAAATGAATGATAAAGAGATGATATCCCTAGTCGGTTAAAAGAAAAGAAAAAAAAAAGAGAAAAGAGTTTCATTTGGTGAGTGAAAAAGAGAAAAAAAAAAGAGTTTGAAAGTGATTGGGAAAGGGTAGAATGATGAGAACAAACCATTGTATGCATGAATTGCTCATTTTCTTAGATAAATTTTGCATAATGTTCAAGCTCTTTTTTTCTGAGTGAAAGTCACCAAAGAATTCGAACCCCCCTTCTATCATAGATAAATCGTTTTCACTTACCAAGCCAAGTGATCGAGATCAAGTTTCCATTAGCAGGGATTCACCTTATTTGTCTGTCAATGAATGTGAGAGTTGGTGTAAAGACTTGTTGGTTGATAAGCATTGCATCTAGTGTAGAGGTATGAGAGTCCCTTTAGGCCTTGAGAAGATAGAGTATACTAAGAGAGCATGCTCATGCTACGTGCTATGTCTACCTAGGATGTGATGTTGAAGGCTAGAAAGTGTATCTTTTGGTTCTAAGCTCCCATTTTCAAACCTCCCTCTCTTTCTTGCTTTCGAAAGTCCACTTGAGGACAAGTAAATGACAAGTTCGGGGGAGTTGATATCGGTCATATTTGCATAGTTTTGGCCATCTCTTTAAGTGCATTTCAGGCATATAGGATATCATTTAGTCATATTTAGGTTGCATTCCATTATATTTGTCTATGTCAGGTATGATAGATGTTCATTGATGAGATTGGAGGCAATGAAGGCCAAAGAAGTGGAGTTTGGAGCAAAAGGGGGTGTAGCGACCAGGCGTAGCGACCAAGGCTGGTCGCTACAGTCCCACATGATGAATCCGAGAACCATAGCGATCAGGCGTAGCGACCAGCCCTGTCGCTACAGACCCACATGAAGTTGCGGATGCCATATCGACCAGGCGTAGCGACCAGCCTTGGTCGCTACAGACCCACAAAAGAAACCCGGGGACCATAGCGACTAGCCCTGGTCGCTACAGACGTTGAGGCTGAAATTTCTGCGGGTCAAACCAGGATTGTTGGGTTGACCCGATTTGTTTTCAAACAGATATAAATACTCTTTAAACCTAGTTTTTAGATGATTCTGGTTTTTATCTGAGACTAGACTACTCTTGGTGAAGAAGAATTTGAATCTTGAATCCTTTTTATTAATCCTATATTGATTCATCATTTTATTCTTGTTCATTGGAAATGATTTACTCTAATTCATCATTTGTTTTTGAGTTCATAATGTTTGCTAGTGAGTAGTCATTTGTAGGATCCATGGGTTAGGGTGATCTAGGGTGATTAGGTAATAGGTTAGAAGGTTTAATGTTTGATTATTCATGTTCTATGATTACTGCTAGTTTCTAATGCTAGATTAGACTTGATCACTTTAATCTAGATCAATAGGCAATTTGTACCCGAAAGGTGTTCGACGAAATGTCTGAACCAAGTGATAACTCTCTTTACTGGCTTAACCAATGACAATTGATGTTAGGAAAGTTTAGATAGTCAATAGACCCGCTCTTAATGATTGCTTGATTTAATTAGACCAAAGAAATTTGATGTCTAGTGATTGAAAGCAAATGAACTTCTATCTTGATAGAGAATTAGTTTAATGGTACGTCTAGACTAGTAGAACTGAGTTGTTTATAGAGTTAACCGTTTATCTTAGATCCGAATCACCCAAAGTTAAAGCTCTTACCCATGGGTTCTCGTTTCGCCCATTCATTTATAATCCTAGTTTCGCATTTGTGTTATTTGGTTACTTCACCCCATATCAAAATTGATTGTACTTAGATTAAGTTTATACTTGCATTCTCATTGTATCATGTTCACTTAGGATTGGATTGACACTCATCTATACTACTTTGATTAGGATAGAGTAAAATCCTTTATCAGTCTTCAAATTGCATACATTTAAGTTCAAATTTGATCTCACACTTTGAACAAATAGTTAAAGTTATTATATCAAAACGTAAGCTCAAAAGTTATTCTGCGCTTTGAAAGCACGACCAAAATCTAGTTTCAATTATAATCAGATATATACACTGTAATCCACCTTAGTCCAACTTAGTTTTCTAATCTAATTAGGATTATGTTTTTAGTTTTAGGTAGATTTGTAGAATCATGATTCAGCGAAAATAAAAAGCATAAAGTAATTTCAAGTACACGTATCTCTTTTATCAAAATTCATTTACACAATCTCTTAGAAACTTGATGGACTAGAATTACACAATGATCTCACACACAACTCGATACAAAGATACATAACACACCACCTTACTTGACTCAATACATGTTGATCAAGTCTATCCATTCACCAAGCTATCAAATCCTAAAACCCTTTGCGTTTCTCCCAAAGAATTACAATGTAAAAAAACTTTACCCCAAACCTAGGTAAAAGCCTAAATATGCACAAATAATCTTTTCCTAGTATTTGATATATTATTTCTTATATTTTATCATCGCCAAATCTTTCCGTTCATAGCTAATAATGTTATTTAATGCTTATTTCGTCAAGCAAACATATATAAATATTTCACATCATCACGTCTTGTCGTTTTCTTTTTATTCTTCTAAAATGTGTGTCACACATATCGTACATGTGTAATACATGTACACAAACCAAAGCTATACCACTACAACAACCTATCAAACTCAATTTCTTGAGTTTACAATCTCCCTTTTTAACTGACTTTACAACTTAATCTCACTAACCTTTAATCACAATACACATCATACATCCCATCAAAATATTAACTTAAACTCCCCAAAATGTGAAAAACTGCATGATACTTATTAGAACATCAACCTTCTCAATACTTGGTGTCCTTGTATGACATACCTTTCATGAACTAGGATATTGATCATTCTTGGCTGTCCACACATGTCCATAACTTCTGGTTCCACATAACAAGGTTCATGCTCCAAGCTTTCTCTATATGGTTTCTTTGAAAATAATAGAAGGCAACCTTATGGGTTTATATTCCGCAAAATTGAGTTATTGCAGTTGTATGGAGAGTGTATTTTTGTATGAGCTTTATCTTTCTTTTCCACATGTGTATTTTTGTATGAAATTTTTATTTCTTTTACACAATTACAAATGTATGTCCTTTCTCAACGTTCAAACTGCTTTTAGGGTAAGATTTAGCATCTTGTACAAACTTGATAACGTCGACTGGACTAGCTTGATCCTTGAGAGAAAGCACCATGTATCCTATACCCCAATTCACCTTTGGAGATTGTCCAACTGATAATATATGACATAAAGTTTCAGATCTTTATTCAACATCATGAGATTCATGTAGTTATCATTGAGTTGTCTCAGTTGATTCTTCTTATTGTTTATTGAACATCTCTTGTGCTCCAAGCTTTAATTATTCTCTTGTTCAATCACTATTCGAGAATTTCAATGAATACTAAGAAAAAGGGCCCCAACTGAGCCAAACTTGGGGATCGGAAAAGATAGGCTGCTCACATCAAAATACATCATGTGAGCACAAGAAAATTCCGGTTTGACCATCTTCAGAGAATCAGTATTTTCCGGCAAAAACAACATTATTTCCGACGAAACTCTATGTCTTTGACGAAATAAGACCAAGTCCCCCTCGGTCATGAGCAACCTCGGGTGCGGTCCAAATAAATCTACTTTTTTCCCTGATGACATTCTTCCGTAGAATAGAGAAAGGAGGAACAAAACACAAACTTAAGACGATGAATGTAAATGATAGAGGAAACAACAGTGAATACTCCCTTAAATAAGAGTAGTGATTAGAACTTTTCGTGAAAAGATTTGACGAAAAATGCAAAGACAGAAGAGTCACATTTATAGTTTTTTCATCTTTAAGGGATAAACTTTCATTCCAGAGAAAAGATGAACAACATAATCGAGGTAAGAAAGATTTGCTCTGCACGTTGGCATTATTGTGATTGAGATGGTTTCAAGTCATTCAAAAAAGATTATAGCACAAAGTGATGTTTCAACGGTTCAGCTTTTGCGCCCTCGATCTCTAAAAGTAATCATTGCTCATCCAACGGATGAGACTGGGGCGTGCAAAAAATGTCGTGCTTTTGGTGTCTGTGCCCATTAAAGATGACCACATGTCACTTAATGGTTTGAGGTCAGCTGTTGGAGCAGAATTTTTCACATAAATTTGGCCCAATAAAGCTTCAATTCAAATTAACTGAATTGACAATGAAGATATGATCCATCTGTGAAGCTCATCTATTTTAACCTAAAGGGCTACCTCACAGCTAAGGTAGCGAGCTCCGAGTCTACGTATACCAATAAAAGACCCGGTCATCTCGCGGTCAATTGGTTGATATACAAACCAAGGTCTTCAGAGTAAGGCATGGCATGTGCACGCTAAGTACAGAAAGTAGTTGGTATGATTTGAGGAGTATAAAAGACGAGACCAATATCATTATTCAAATATGCTTCTGGCCTATTTGCCTAGTATCTAGAATAATTTCTCTCAAGTGGTGTTATCTTGTGTTTGTTTCTTTGTATTCATCATATTTATTGTTATTAATATTAAGTTCAGTTCGAGCAAACTATCTTAAAAATCTACTCATAGAAAACTTTCTCACAGTTTTTCTAAATCTTAATCTATTCACATTAAAATTCTTATTTTGAGTTTTAGCTCCCACGTTAGTGTCATTCGAAGTAGTTAGTTCTCAATAAAATAACCTTTATGTAAAGATAAATTCTGATTGTGGATCTTAACTTCCATATTAGTGTCATTTCGAAGTAGTTGGGGATCTCCAAAAGTAACTTTAAAAATTCAAATATAAGGTTTGTGAATTCCAAAAAAACCTTAAAACCGTAAATTTTGAGGTTTTGAACACTGAAACCTCACATATAAGGTTTTACTGTTAAAAAACTTATATTTGAGGTTCTTTAATTTTAATTCCTTACACTTATATTTCTTTTAAATACTTTTATCATTTTTATTTTATCATTTTAATATTTAATAATTTTACATTTCATAAATTTCTTCATGTATTTTACAATTTAACTATCATATATAACGTTTAAATGCTAAAATACTACTAAAATTTATGTAATGTGATTTAGACTTAGAAAATCTCCAAAACGTTATACATATAATTTTGACTTAATTGAAATTTATTATTAATAAGGTTATTGTATTATTCTTTTATGTTCAGATTGAATAAATTCATAAATAAATTATTATAATGATATTTAATTTTAGATTTTATTTTCATTTATAAAAGTTGTATGGTTTTAACTAAATTAAATCAATAGTAAGAATTAAAGTATAATTATAAAAAAATAAAAGTCTAATATAAGGTTTTTCTTTTGGAATAAAACACCATCTCTATTATATTATTTGAGAAGTCAGTTTCTTATGTGGAGCTTTCACATTTATTTTTAGAGTGAACAATTACAATAATATCGTTAATGAATTAAAATATTATATGTAATTCCATTATTTTATGATTTTCTATTTTTATTACCTTTTGTTTCATAATATTTTGATTTTTCCTTTTTATCATAATACTTTCTTACACTATATAAATAAATATGAAATATTCATAAATATCTATATTATTATTTGAGAAGTCAGTTTCATATGTGTTCCCATTAATTCTTAGAGCAGTTAGTTACGATAATAGCCTTAATGAATTAGAAATATACATAATGCCATTACTATTATTTCATATTTTTATTTTCCTTTTTGTTTTATAATATAGTTTCCTTTAAACTACTAAAATATGGAAATCATATATAATATATATAGCTAAATTTGATTTCATTTTTTATTTAACAACTAAGGATGAATATATTTTTAAAAGAAAATATTTTTTTTACCTTAAATAATATAATAAATACTAAAACAAAACAACCAAAAATATTTTCAATATATCTATTTTGATCAAAATATTAAAAGTGGAAATAACATATTTTAAATAATATAAATAAACAATCAATAATAAGCATTATATATTGATCATTTAATCTTCTCTTAATATTACAATTAACTTTAAACTAATAGACAAATAATTTATGAATTAATAAATTATATTTGTCAATAGATCCAAACAAATATTTTCTAGAATAATACAATTTTAATTTATTTTTAATATTTTTATCAAACTATACATAATAAATTACAAAATATATTAACAAATCTAAAACAAAAATGAACTAAATACATTAATAACATTTAATATGATTTTAGCTATTTAAAATCCAAAATAGTTGTAGCAAAAAATGCAACTCAGTAAACACCAGAAATAAAATTAATCAAAATTTTAAATATTATGAATAACTAAAATTAGAATATATTATTTAAAAAATATTTACTTATGATATAAATAGGGTAAACATTATAAATAAATGAAAAATATTAACTAATTATTTTAGTTAATTAAATATTTATATCTATGTATTAGTATGAAAAAATTACATAGTCAAACTTTAAATTTGAAGTTTTGGTAAACCTTAATATAATATTACTTTTGGAGATGCTTTTAGTTATTAATAAAATAACCTTTATGTAAAGATTGAGTTTGTTTTTCTTTTGTCGACGATTGAGTTAGATTAATAATGAGAACCTTGAAGCCTTTTCTCAAAAAAAAATAATGAGAACCTTGATGTACAGTATTTATTTTGTCCAAAAAAAAGAACGTTGCTGTATATATATGTATTTTGTCAAAAAAAACAACAACAAACTTTGCTTATATACATCCTCTAAAAGAAAAACATTGATGTATATGTACGTAAATATAAATAAAAGTAGCAGAAAAAGCTCAACAATTAAAATCACAGAACCTATAGTGATATTTTAACCAACTTTAATCGCAAACTCATATGCTTTTTTTGCCGTCTCTTCTTGGTAACAAACCCAAAGCATATTTGCGAGAAGGAATGAATCTGATGCGTGGAGCAATCTAAACCTCTCTCAGACTGAAATCGAGTATTTTGCTCACGGATCTCTCCTCGAAGATCTCTATCTCAAATCTCAGGTGATCTCCACATTTCGTCTTGATTGTGAGTCTGCGACTGTGATCTGGCTGGCTTTGATATCTCAGATCGCTAGTTGATTGTATGTTATCGAATTTGAATATCTTTGGGATCCGTTCATGTTTAGATTTGGATCTCTTGATTGATTTGATTGTTAGGGTTTAATCTCGAGATTGAATCCCCCACTAGATCTAGCTTATGATCTTGTATAATAATGCTCTGTTCTGGATTGTTTATTGTTGAATGGATTCTAGACTGCCTAATCATATTCTTCTGCATTGTCACTTGCAGGAGCTGAGTATTTATTTGGCATTTAGCACTCACACGTCAGGTAGAATGAACAACACCAACATGTCATTTTTATCAGTATCATTGTTTATTGAAAGATTGACATTTGCTTCTTTTTTTTTCACTTTTTGTAGCTTTCCTGCTCTTTCATGTGAGTTTGCATTGGTTGATGTAAGCCGACGTGTTGGGAAATGTAAGTTTCTGTTTCCAATTTTCAGTCTTTCTGTTTCTGCGAATATACATTTTCTTATGCTGTGTTTTGCAGATTCGGGTTTGGTTGAGTTCAGTTTCCCCCCCCAACCATGTTCGTTCAAAGACCCGTTTTTCTAGGGTCTCTCGTGTTGGGTTTCTTTGTCTTCTTCGTAAACGGGCAAAAATGCTCCAAGTCGAGCTCTTTGATCGGGTACGAGTCCGAGTTCAGGATGTTGCAACACCAGCTTCGTGGGGTTTTCACCGTTGTTGATGATTGTTCCTTTAGGATTTCACGTTTCGATATGCTCTCTGGTTCTGATGTTCATTGGTGGGGTGCAATGACTTCTGATTTCGAGAATATGACTCATAGTGGCTTCGTCATCTCTGATCATAAGCTTAATCAAACATTCAATAACCAATCTTTCGTCGTCCATTTGTTGGATAATGTTACATGGGACAAATTAGGAGTGGTTTCGGTTTGGGATTTACCTACTGCTTCTGATTTTGGGCATGTTCTGCTCTCCAATGCTACAGAGAAAGATTCTTCTTCTTCAAAATCTGAATCACCTCCTTCAGAGAGTAAAGATGCTGCTCCTGGGAAATCGAATAACAGTGAGCCCCTTAAGGCTCCTACCATGTTTGATAATTGCAAGAAGCTTTCTGATAAGTATAGGCTCAGGTGGAGCCTGAATGCAGATGAAGGTTATGTAGATATTGGTTTAGAGGCTACAACTGGTTTACTGAACTACATGGCGTTTGGTTGGGCTAAACCAAACTCTACCTCAAACCTTATGTTGAATGCTGATGTTGTGATTACTGGGATTAGAGAGGATGGCTTCCCTTTTGCTGATGATTTCTACATTACAAAGTCGAGTGTATGCTCTGTCAGAGATGGTTTTGCTTCTGGGGTTTGTCCTGACACGGTATATGAAGGAGAGGATGCAGTTGGTTCTTCAGTGAATAACACAAAACTTGTTTACGGGCATAGGATAGATGGAGTTTCGTTTGTTAGGTATAGGAGGCCGTTGAATGATAGTGATAATAAGTTTGATTTTCCTGTGAATGCAACTGAGAACCTTACAGTTATTTGGGCACTTGGGGTGATAAAACCACCAGATATTATCAATCCTTACTATCTACCCGAGAATCACGGCGGTGTAGAATCGGAAAACTTCGGGCACTTTTCGCTTAGTCTCTCGGAGCATGTGGATGAATGTTTGGGACCACTGGATGCAGACAACAAGTATGATCAGGGTGTGATCATTGCTGATGCCAACGCACCTCTTGTTGTCACGGCTGGACCATCTGTGCATTATCCAAACCCTCCTAACCCTTCGAAAGTGCTGTATATCAACAAGAAAGAAGCACCAGTGTTGAGAGTGGAAAGAGGTGTTCCTGTAAAGTTTTCAATAGAAGCAGGACACGACGTCTCGTTCTACATAACTTCAGACTTTCTTGGTGGGAATGCTTCTCTAAGGAACAGAACCGAGACGATCTATGCAGGTGGGCAAGAAACTCATGGAGTATTGTCGAGTCCGTTAGAGCTCGTTTGGGCTCCTAATAGAAACACACCTGATCAACTCTATTATCACTCGATATTCCAAGAGAAAATGGGTTGGAAGGTTCAGGTTGTGGACGGTGGACTTTCAGATATGTACAACAACAGTGTTAATCTAGATGATCAGCAAGTAAAGTTCTTTTGGACCATAGTAGGGGATTCAATATCGATTGCAGCTCGTGGCGAGAAGAAAAGCGGCTATCTTGCAATTGGTTTCGGTAGCGAAATGACAAACAGTTATGCTTATGTTGGTTGGTTTGATAGAAACGGAACAGGGCATGTAAACACGTACTGGATTGGTGGAGAATCAGCTTCCTCTATTCGACCCACAGTTGAAAACATGACATATGTGAGATGCAAATCCGAAGAAGGGATCATCACGCTGGAGTTTACCCGTCCATTGAAACCTTCGTGCAGTCATCGAGACAGGCCTGAATGTAAGAACATGATCGATCCCACAACTCCTCTTAAAGTAATATGGGCAATGGGTGCTAAATGGACAGATGGTCAGCTAACAGAGAGAAACATGCACTCGGTTACAAGTCAGAGACCTGTCCGTGTCATGTTAACACGTGGATCAGCAGAAGCAGAACAAGATCTCAGACCAGTCTTAGGCGTTCATGGATTCATGATGTTCCTCGCTTGGGGAATCTTGCTTCCAGGCGGGATATTATCAGCTAGATACCTGAAACACATCAAAGGCGATGGCTGGTTCAAGATTCATATGTATCTTCAATGTTCAGGACTAGCCATTGTCTTCCTCGGCCTCCTCTTCGCAGTAGTTGAACTTAACGGTTTCAGCTTCAGTTCATCACACGTAAAGTTCGGTTTCACAGCCATAGTTCTGGCTTGCGCGCAGCCCGTGAACGCTTGGCTAAGGCCAGCGAAACCTGCTCAAGGAGAACTAATGTCTTCAAAGCGATTAATCTGGGAGTATTCTCACTCGATCGTTGGTCAATCAGCTGTTGTCATTGGAGTTGTTGCGCTTTTCACGGGAATGAAACATTTAGGAGAACGGAACGGAGCAGAGAACGTAGACGGGCTTAACTGGGCACTGGGGCTATGGGTGTTCCTTGTATTGGTGACTGTTGTGTATTTGGAGTACAGGGAACGAGGAAGAAGAAGAGCGAGGAATCTTAGCAGAGGGAACTGGGTTTTGGGGAATGTTGAAGATGATTCGACTGATCTAATAGACTCAAGAGGAGGTTTCAGAGATAAAGATGATGAAGACGGTAGACATGGAGGGAGGAGTGAGATTCAGTTAGAGCCGTTGAAATAATAGTTAACTGTTTATTCAGATCATTTTCCTTTATTTTTTTTCTCTTACCGAACTAAGAAAAAAGAAACAAGAGGAGTTTTGTCTTTTACGGTTTTAAATACTTTTTAAATGCAACGGTCTGTATCTATGCATTAGAACTTGTATACCTTTGAGCACATTTGAGATTTATACTACAACAATTCAATTGTGGAGCCCTCTTATGTCTCACTCCTGTTATTCATAGAGAGCGGAGATTTATACTAAAATCAGACTTCATCTTCGGTTTTGGCTGATTTCTTGTTTATGAAATACTTTGGAATTCAATTGGATTTTTTTTGGCTTAGACTGAACTCTCTTGGCCGATCTTTTGATCGGATTTGTTTGTTGTATCTCCCTTGTAAAAGTAGGTTATTCTAGTTCTTCATATGCATATGTTGAAGACGAAACACGGATTCAGTGGCTGTGACCAAAATCTTCAGCCTCTACAGATCAGCACTATCTCTTATGGCTGGGAGTTTGGCTCCCCACAGCCCTTGTTACATGTTTTGAAAGCAAGGTGCTAGGTATTGGGTCACATGTGTGTTGAAGGTGGGTTTTATATCCTTATCAATATCCGATCCGAATTCAGGAAAAATCTATTCACCTTAAAATGAAAAATAGGTCCAATCTGCTAAAAAATGGAATGAAAGGAACGTGATAACCTCACATCCATACAAAGGACAAGTGTTAACCAGTTAGGAAGAACGAATGATACAATGATTTGTATTTAATGTTTTGAGAAGAGGTGAATTGAATCCATATCGCAGAGAATATGTGACGAAGACCAAATATATGATCTCCTCACAAAGGAGACGAGTTGTCTCTTATCGCCACTCTTTTGTTATAAATAAGACCTTTGCAACCGAGTAAAGAGTCAACTTTTCGTCCGAGCATATAGAGAGAACAAAAATAACCTAGTGATCTCAATACTATTTGTAAGGGCGAGCTTGGTTCGAACACAAAACTCATCTCGTACGTTAATATATGCGAAATTTCCGAGCTATTTTGTCCCTTAATCATTCCATAATTACAATCCAAACTTACCACTAAACATTTAGCGCCCGTTTGTGGGGACAAATTAGGAATCTCTCTACACAAAGAAATATTTCAGAACTGCTGCACTTGTGAACCAAGAAACTAAGAAGGCAAAAACCATAACCAAAACAACCTGACAAAAGACGACATCGTATCCACCACCATGAGATGTCTCTCTACCATACAAACCAAGAAAGACGAAGGGAGGTACAAACAAACAAGGAGATGCAATACGACTCCGAAACGAAAGTCTACACTGAACTGATAAACCGCAGTAACATCGAACAACAAGGAAAACATTCCAAGAGAGAAACCGAATCGCCGGTGTTGCATCATGCCATTCTTTTTTATATGAAAGACAAATTCTCTTAAAAATTGATAAAGTACATAATTAGTTACAAATTTAGTACATAGTCATTTCTTAATTTTTGTTATCTAAGTACTTCTTAAAAATAAAATGATCAAATTATGTTTCATTAAGTGAGTACATGACAAGTATACCCTTATTTATAATTTATTTAATTATTTATTAAATATAAAAACATTAAAATAAAAATAATAGAATCAATTTTTCAAAAAAACTTCCATTTTTTTTTTGATTTTTTTAAATCATTTTCAAAATCATTTTCTCTGAATCTTATTATGTAAAATATTTTTCCTTAAAAAGAATTAGGAAAACCTTCATGAACATGTATTATATCTTCTTGAATTTGTATTTTTTTCCTCGAATTCCAAAATACCTTCATAAATGTGTAATTAGATTTCTTGAATGTAACTTTTATATCTGGGAAAGTCTTTCTATTCTGGTCACTTTAATTTTTATGTGCTAATTTGAAAACAGACACATGTTTTAAAAGTTATCGTTAAATAATACTCCCTCCATTTTATAATAGTTGATGTTTTAGAAGATTTATATTATTTCAAAATAGATGATGTTTTAATATATCTATACAATTTTAATTTTATTGGAAACTGTTTGACTAATTATAATTCATTCTTTTGTATAATGACTGAGTGAATTATATTTAATTCATATTTTTAATAGTTTTTATATAAAAGTATTTTTTCTTAATCTTTGTGTATTCATCCATTGTAATAGGAACACAGAGCGAGTACTGTAAATTGATGGAACTCTAGTTCATTCAAATTCAGTTGAACTTGTAGATTTAATACCCCACACTTTATATTAAAGGTCGAGAGAAAAAATTACGTTTCTACCAAAAATAAAAATTATTACTATTATTTAGATAAAATGAGGTTATTGACATGGTAATATGTATAAAAATCATTAAACATCGTGGAGAGACGACGAACCCAAAAAAAAAACGGACATGGCGTCTTCATCTTCCTCATCGTCTTTTACGCTTTCCTCTCTGTTCGCCATCTCCGTTCTGATTCTGACTATCTCAACCGCGGAATCACTGAACTCTCCTTTCCACCCTCGCGACTTGCTTCCTCTTTTGCCCAGGCAAGTCTCGTGGCCGATTCTCAATTCCCTCTACGGCGCCGCCGATCTGCTTCCTACTTTCATCGGAACAGCGAGCCCAGGCAACGATGACGTCAAGTGGAAAGGCGCTTGTTTCTACGAGAACACGGCTTATTTGGAGTTTCATAACAAGTCCGGTAGCGAGTTTGGTGGAGGCACGCTTCACATCAAGGTGCAAATTAAAACTCAAAACTCAATTCGATTTCGTTTCCTATGGGGTTTAATTGTGTATGGGCCCTCTTCAATTTTGAGTATTGCAAGTTTCTGATTCGATTCAATTGATAGGACTCCTGTAAAGTAGGAGAACACTGCCTTCTTCGTTGTGGGTAGTCCTTAGAATACGCGTCCTAGTTTTGGTTTTAATCGGCTTTCATGAAAAGTGCTGAGTTTAGTATGTAAAGACTCCATTTTTAAAGATGGGTTTCTTTGTTTCTTCTTATCAAGCCTCTGTGAGTTCTGTTGTTTCTTACCTTTGTAGTGGATAATTACTAAGTTTTGTTCTTTCATGCACTATGATCCTTATTGAGTGTTTATGGGAGTTTATTGTGTATGGGTGACTTTAGCAAGTTTCTGATGTGATTCAATTGCTAGGGCTAACTGCTTACTGTATCTGACCCTCTTCTCTTGTGGATGGTCCTTAGAATACACTTCCTTGTTCTGGGTTTGATCGATTTTCATGATAAATGGTGTACTTGCTGAGTTTAGTATGTAAAGACTCCATTTTCTGAAGATGTTTTTTTCTGTTGCTTCTTATCAAGAATCTGTGAGTTCTGTTGTTTCTTGCTTTTCTAGGTGATCTGAAACTGTTTGTAGTAAGTCTTAAGTTTTGTTCTTTTGTTTTGTGTTTATGAAGGCGGATAAAGCGCATAGTTGGACTTGCATGGATCTTTATGTCTTTGCAACTCCATATCGTGTAACATGGACTTGGTACTTCATTTCACGGGCGCACACTGTGGAGTTCCCGGAGTGGGATGGGTTAGCAGAGTATGAATATGTAAGAGGGTTTGTTTAATGAGGTTCTCTGTTTATGATCTAATATCAGTGACTTTGTTTGATGCGTTTTTGGGGGATGTTATCAGGTTAAGAGTAAGGGAGTTTCGATATTCCTTATGCACGCTGGGATGTTAGGAACACTTCAAGCGTTATGGGATGTTTTTCCTCTCTTCACCAATACAGGTTGGGGGGAGAGCTCTAACCTCGCGTTTCTTGAGAAGCATATGGGAGCTAAGTTTGAAGCTCGTCCTGAACCATGGGTCACAAATGTTACTACTGATCAAATCCAGTCTGGTGATCTACTAGCTATTTCCAAGATCCGTGGACGGTGGGGTGGTTTCGAGACCCTTGAGAAGTGGGTGAGCGGGGCGTATGCTGGTCATTCCGCTGTCTGCTTGAGAGACTCCGAAGGGAAACTCTGGGTTGGTGAGTCTGGGAATGAAAACGAGAAGGTAACAAAACTTCAGCGTTAAGTTTTAACAAACAAGACTTCTTTTGTTGAAGTTTATGGTTTTGTGATTAAAGGGAGAAGATGTAATAGCGATCTTACCATGGGAGGAGTGGTGGGAATTTGAACAAACAAAGGATGATTCCAATCCTCAGATCTCATTGCTACCTTTGCATCCCGATGTTCGTGCCAAATTCAACGTTACTGCTGCGTGGGAATATGCTCGCAGCATGGAGGGTAAACCATATGGTTATCACAACTTGATTTTTAGCTGGATCGATACTGTTAGTGAGAACTACCCGCCTCCTCTAGATTCTCATCTTGTAGGTTTTCTTTCTTATTTTCTCACAACTTGGTCCTGGTGAACGAATACTCTTTCTATAATTGGGAGCTTTTCCTTTCTCTCTTTCAGGTTGCTTCTTTCATGACTGTTTGGAGCAAAATGCAGCCTGATTATGCTGCTAATATGTGGAATGAAGCCTTGAACAAGCGTCTCGGAACAGAGGTATCAAAAATTTGTGTCCTCCTTTACGTCTTCACCCTGAAGTGAACTTGTTAGTTCGATTTTCCTTCTTGTTGTAATCACTTATTGCAAAAAGCTAAACCTCTTCATGGTTCGTAGATGATAGTTTTTAGTTCTGTGCTTATAAAATGGTCCTCATACTGATTCTTCTTTTACTCTTTCAACTTTGATCTGTGTAAATGACTCTTCGTCCTTCTCTAACATGTTCTAAATCACAGGGCCTTGATCTTTCTGATGTATTGGTAGAAGTAGAGAAGCGTGGGTCTTCTTTTGATAAATTACTGGCAATACCTGAACAAGACGATTGGATATACAGCGATGGTAAATCAACCTCTTGCATTGCTTTCATCCTGGAAATGTACAAAGAAGCTGGTCTATTCGGCTCATTGGCTAATTCTGTTCAAGTCACAGAGTTCACGGTTAGAACCAATTCATAAGTCTCTCTGTTTTCCTTCATGTCGCCATGTTCTCTTAACCTGTTAATGTGAATTTCTGCAGATCAAAGATGCTTACATACTCAACTTCTTCGAGACAAATGCAAGTAGACTTCCTAAATGGTGCAATGACAATGACAATGTGAAGCTTCCTTACTGTCAGATACTTGGGAAGTACCGAATGCAACTCCCTGGCTACAACACTATGGAACCATACACCCATATGAATGAGCAATGCCCATCTCTGCCTCCACAGTACAACAGACCAGAGAGCTGCTAAAACCCATTGAAACTCAACTGCTTGTCTGTTGGTTTGTTAGGACAAAAGATTTATGTAATACCACAGTGAATATAACTGTTTGTTTGTAAATATATAACTCAGGTCTGTAGCATACTCTGATACTACAGGTCATGTAATTGTTTGATTATGTTACATAAAAATAGGAATTGAAAAAGAAATTGAGCTTTGTAACTCTTGGTTAAGTTCGGTTTAGTATGGTTTAGTTTGGTTTTAATCTCACCTTCCTCTTTAAAGTAGTACTGTAGTAGGAAAGGTTGGAACTTTCGATTCAATTAGGACAGATGATGGGCCATGTCGTGGCCCGGTCTCACCTGATCCTGTCTCGAAGTATCTTCGCCGATACTATACGGTGTCAGGGGTTGAGGGTTTCAAAAACCCTGAGAATGGAGTCGCAGCAGTCAAAGCGACCCACTTGCCCTTCTTGCGCTAAACCCACGCAGCTCTGCCTCTGCGACCGGATGCGATCTCCGTGTCTGGATAATCAGGTGAGTGTTACTATCCTGCAGCACAGCCTCGAGAGAAAACACGCGCTTAATTCAACTCGAATCGCTAGGTTAGGGCTTAAGAATGTTACTGTCACCACCGTTTTCGATGTCCATGACGAGGCAGAGTTCTTGATAAGAGTTAAAGGAGCTTCCTTGGAACTTGTTGATAGCTTAAAGTTAGGTAATGGCAATGTGGATAACTTAGAATCTGACAAGAAAGTGTTGCTTGTTGATAATGGAAGCTTGAAAATTGGTGAAAGTTTGAAGCTTTATCAACATTTAGCTGACAAGAGAGGTTCTTTTGAAGAAAGTATATCAGAGGATTTGATCAGAATCTCTATGAAGAAACGAGGTGTAATCAGCAATGTCTCCACCTCTTTGATGGAAGATCCTAGTTTTGATGGAATATTGGCTTCTCCTTCAGCCATGGATGTCTTGGCAAAAGGGTTTGTGGTAACAAAGTTCTCGGAAGGGAAGCAAGAATTTGAGCTTGAGGTTCCTCCTGGATCAGCACTGTTGTTCCCGAGCGAAGAATCAGTGAAGATCAAGGATGTTAAAGAGAGAGATTTGAAGGTAAGGAATCTGATTGTGCTTGATGGGACATGGTCAAAGGCAAGAAGAATGTACCTTGAGAACCCGTGGCTGAAGCTTTTGTGTACCCATGTGAAGCTGGAAATTGATGGTGCAAGTTTGTATAGAGAAGTTAGAAGACAGCCAAGAGAGGGATGTTTGTCGACAATAGAGAGTATTGTTTACGCGATGAAGGAGATGGGTGAAGATACTGAAAGTTTGGATAGTATGTTGGATGTTTTTGAATCCATGGTTGGAGATCAAAGAAGATGTAAAGATGAGAACTTCGTAAAAATTCTCTGAAAGCCAATGACTTCAAACATGTAAGCTGATATTGTTCCTTTGATCAAACTCTTTTCTTTTGGAGCTTGCTCTGATAATGCATCTTGTCTCCCTCGTTGTCTTCATGCTTAGTGCTCTCACCGATGGCCAAACACCTTACAACTGCATCATCAAGAATCTTTGATAGTATTGCCAATTGATTCATCTGATACAGCTTCCTGCAACAGAATCACATGATAAAAAAATCAATTTTTGCAGCCATACCCGATGCTTTGTGGAGAAACAAGATTGAAAAATCTTTACATACTAATTAGCAATGTAGAAAAACAGAAGTTCGAGCTATATATCTGAATAGTTTACCTTTAGCGTCTTGTTTAGTGTTGTGTATTGTGACGCCATAGTTTGCTTTACTCTATCTAAGCTTCAGCTTGATCTTATTCATCTCAAGAATTTCATGGTGTGTTGGGAGAAGCCATGAGAGGACATCATTAAGATCAACAACAAATACACTAACACCTTCTTATCCAAATAAGTGGAGCTACGTTCACTAGCATTCCAAATGAGGAATCTTACGTGATTGTACAGGGAATCACGATAGCCACCAAAGATTGAACAAGAAGGGCTTTGAAGCATGGAAGATGAGAAGAAGAGAGGGTCTTCTTACAAATGCAGGTTTGCCAATGCAGAACTTCGATATCTATCTAAGAAGAAGAGACGCGATCAAGGATGTTTGTAATAAAAAGACCAAGAGCTTTGCTTTTGAGGGGCAAGAAAAATAAATATAATTGGGGGTATGAACGGGAAAAGCAATAACTATGGGCCAAAATGCGTAAACTAGAAAACTATAGGTCTTGTTCAGTAAAACTTGTGTTGGCTTCCAAATTAACAACAGACTACTATGAGAAGAAGTGCTTACCAAAGAGCTCAGAGTTTCTTGTCTTGTCCGAATGCTTTCAACTCGTAGAAGCTTATTAGCTCTATCGAAAGAGGCAAAGGATTTGTCTTTGTCGCTCCGTAATCTCCAAACTCGATTCCTCTCTACAGATTACTATGACCCACCATTCTCCCCTCTCTCCAAACCTCCAAAACCGAAGAAGAAGCCGAAGAAAACCCAACAGGATCAGACGTCGGAGCCGGTGAATAACCCGACGGCGCCGGTGACTTCAGACCTCCCTTTCGACTTTAGGTATTCCTATTCAGAAACCAACCCGTCAATCGAACCAATTGGATTCCGTGAACCGAAACGGTTTTCTCCATTCGGACCGGGTCGATTGGACCGGAACTGGACGGGGACTTGTGCTCCTGCTTCTCAGGAGAGTGATCAGAGGCAATGGGCGGAGGAGAGAGACAAGATTCTCGGCGAGGGTTTGAAGGAGGAGGAAGTGAATGAACTTGTTGAACGGTATCGTCACAGTGATTGTTCACGCCAGATCAATCTTGGTACGTGTTACCCTCTTCCCCTCTTGCTAAAGCTTTAAGCTTTGAACTTAGGTTCTTTCTGTAAAGACTCTGCTTTTATAAACCATTGCAAATTAAGGATCTTTCATGATTCATGAGATAATGCAGCTTGTTTGATCCTACGTTTGTGATAATACATTCATTCTTAAGGTCTTGGGATCTTTCATGATCAAATTTTGAGATTGATTACACTCTTACCTGCTAGGGACCACACCTTCAAGCTGTTGAGTTCCTTAATGATTGTTGTTGTGATGTTGGTCTTGGTATCACACTCTTGCTAAAGCTTTAAGCTTTCAATGTAGTTTAGTTTTGTAACTACTTTGATTTTATAAATCATTGCAAATTACTTCTTGCTAAAGTTTTAGACTTTGAATGCAGTTTCTTTCTTTAAAGACTCTGCTTTTATGAATCATTGCGAGTTAAGGTCTTGGGATCTTTCATGATCATTCTATAGATTTGTCTGATTAATCCTCCCTTCTTAAGTTCTTGAGATCTCTCATATGATCAAATGAGATTGATTACATTCTGACCCGCTAGGGAACACACCCTCAAGCTTTGGATGCTTCTAAAAGTTTGACAGTCAATGAGTTAAGATTGTTGTTGTTGTTGTTGTTGTTACTAGGGAAAGGCGGAGTAACTCACAATATGATAGATGACATTCATAACCATTGGAAGAAAGCCGAGGCAGTGAGGATTAAATGCTTGGGAGTACCAACTCTTGACATGGACAACATATGTCACCACCTCGAGGTTCTGTTATTGAAATTATCAAGAATATGGCTCTATTATTCCTTCTTTTTCTCTGTTAAATCTTAGTAGTTGACTAGTTGTTGTGTGCTTGACAGGAAAAATCGGGTGGAAAGATTGTGTACAGGCACATAAACATCATAGTTTTGTACCGGGGAAGGAACTATGATCCGAATAATCGTCCCATCATACCACTCATGTTATGGAAGCCTTATCCACCAATATATCCAAGGCTTGTAAAGAATGTTGCAGATGGCTTAACATTTGAAGAGACCAAAGAGATGAGAAACCGTGGGCTCCATACTCCTGCTCTAATGAAACTCAGTAAGTAGTACATGTTTTAATTCATGCTCAGGTTTTTCGAATGTTTCTCATTTTTCGTTGACATGATGTATTGTTCCAGCTAGGAATGGTGTCTATGTTAATGTTGTGGGAAGAGTGAGGGAGGAGTTTGAAACAGAAGAGGTTGTGAGACTAGATTGCACTCATGTTGGGATGAGTGACTGTAAACGAATCGGTGTGAAGCTAAAGGTATGAACTCTAAGTGGGTTTTGATTATCTTGTCTGTGAGATTCTCTCTGTAGGATTGGTTTTGATGATGTGACCAAAATTGCAGGATTTGGTTCCGTGTGTTCCTATTTTGTTCAAAGATGAGCAGATCATACTCTGGAGAGGGAAGAAGAATAGGAATGAAGATGTTGTTACTCCGTGAAAAAAGTGACCCTGAATCTATAATAATGTGACCTGGACAAATCCAACTGTGAAAATTTGTTCCTGAAACAGTGATCATGTGATCTGATTATATATAATTCAATTCTTGTATTCACATATGTTTTAGCTACTACTGTGCTCTTACGGGTTTAGTGAAGGCTTGGTGCTGTAATTTTGGTCCCAGGCTCAGTCAGTACTGCTGGACCAGGCCAACAAGAAGCCTCTAACAATTCAACCAAGTATACTTTTATGTTAAGCAAGCGTGTGCATTGAGTATGTTGATGAGCATGATAACTGATTGCCCTTTCTTATATGTGGATGTATTCTTTTTTTCTTTTCTGATCTTTCTGTCTGCCTAAAGCTTGTTCTTTCAGTTGGTGATCAGAGATTAGGAGAATTTGTCTGAGTTTTTTACTATCCCTTGCGTTTCTGCACACTTAGAAATGAGTTTTGATATAGAAAAGCATCCAAAAACTTATAAAGATCAAGTCATGTTGTCTTGAAAAAGGAGAACAAATGGTTCTCTTTGAGGGGAGCCTGGAACTGATCTCCTTAAGTGTTGCAACTTGCAAGCGTTGTTCCTTGTAGTTTTCTTTTCACCTTGCTTACTGGTCTTATGCAATATAATAGAGACAGCTTTAACTTTTGTTAATACATTTCATGCACATTGAACGATCGGTATCTCTCTGAGAGTTTTTAGTTGGTCCATTGCGTATTCGATTCCATAAGCATCCACTGAATGTTAAATTATTGACGATACATAAGATGCCACGTGTGATGCAGTATGCATATACTGCTCAATGTGAAACTATTTCTGTTGGTAATTATTAATAATAATAAGAGAATTGTCTATGAGTAGGTAGCCACGTTTTTTTGCGATTTAACTATATTTTTGTTTTGCTGCACCTCTTCAACCTCCTAAGGGCTTCACTAACATAAGTGTTTTCGTCACGTTCTCCAATAAAATCACTTTGGAGTTTAAAATGACTTTGTATATATTGTGCTACTACTTACCATGAGTTCAATCATTAAGCAAATTCATATTGTTATGTAATAAAATATAAAATAAGATATTTTGTGAAAGTCGAATGATCGTTCGATTGGTTATACACATTTAAAAGAACACTCCATTGGCTAACTCAACTGAGACTAAGTGTAGCTCCAGAGTAGCACCATCGTTTCAGCCTAAGGGCAAGCCAAAGGTGACGCATCAACTGGTACGCTACTTTCAATATCCCCTGCATGCTGCTTTTGTCTCTACTGCAAAGATCCATTTTCAATTAATTTGCGTGGATTACACGGAACGTTGTAGGTTACCGCAGTGAACAAAAACACTCGTCTCTGAGAACGTGTTGTGAGTGATGGCCGCTTCATTGCACTTGTGCGGAGTTAGAGCTTCAGGACTTGCCTTCAACTCAAAGTTTGGCTCAAAGGGTCTGAGTTTCTCTGGTCCCGTGTTCACTAGAGACATCAACCACTCTTGTAGGAGGAACAGGGCTCTAAGAGTTACCTGTGAAGCTGGAAGCGCAGAGTTGCTTGAGAGAAAACACACCGACACTTTCAAACTAAACAGAACTGAGATTAAGTTGACATGTGTAATGAAATTCGGTGGCTCATCAGTGGCATCAGCAGAAAGGATGAAAGAAGTTGCTAATCTCATACTCAGTTTCCCTGACGAGAAGCCTGTTGTTGTGCTTTCAGCAATGGCAAAGACCACCAATAAGCTTTTAATGGTAATTAAGAAAATAAATAACTTAAAAGCCAATCTTGTTTGCTTGTCTCTTTCTGTAGCGAAACTTTTTTGCACTGTGGCTTTCATTAGGCTGGTGAGAAGGCTGTTTGCTGCGGTGTCACCAACATAGACACTATTGAAGAGCTGAGCTATATAAAGGAACTCCATATAAGGTTGTAGAGAAGAAACATACACTTTATTGGCTCTTTAGTTCTTGTTTTTTTTTTTATAAATACTTGCTTTGTTCTCATGTGTAATCTTAATTCTCTTACGTCCAGGACTGCTCATGAGCTTGGAGTGGGAACAGCAGTTATTGCAAGTTAGTGCCATAGAGTTGTCTTCATCTCTTTAAAGTTTCACAGTTGCTTGATTATATATTTGAGTATCTGAATCTTGCTGTCTTTTACTCTGTCTGTAGAGCATCTAGAAGGACTGGAACAGCTTCTCAACGGCATTGCAATGATGAAAGAGTTAACTTTACGCACAAGAGATTACTTGGTTTCTTTTGGAGAGTGCATGTCCACAAGGCTATTTGCTGCTTACCTGAACAAGATTGGCCACAAAGCACGCCAGGTTAGTGACCTTTATTGATTCTTATCTGTGGTCTCAAGATTGTTGTTTCATGACTGACTTTTATAAGTTTCTTTTTTTTTTTATCTTTGGCAGTATGATGCATTTGAGATTGGGATTATAACCACAGATAACTTCACTAATGCTGATATTCTTGAAGCAACATACCCAGCAGTTTCTAAAAGGTTACTTGGTGACTGGACCAAGGAAAATGCAGTCCCGGTTGTCACAGGCTTTCTTGGAAAGGTTTGAAAACATATTTTTATGAGTCCTCTTGGTCCTTTTTGTGACATTTTTTATAGAAGAAGTACAAAACATTTTACTATGTAGGGATGGAGATCTTGTGCTGTTACTACCTTGGGTAGAGGAGGTAGTGATTTGACTGCAACAACTATTGGGAAAGCTTTAGGTTTGAGGGAGGTCCAGGTATATAGCTTATAGGTTGATTTTGCCTAGATTTGAGTTGTTTTTAGATGAGATTTTTTAAAAGCTTAATTGTGGTGACAGGTTTGGAAAGATGTAGATGGAGTTTTGACTTGTGATCCAAACATATACCGCAGAGCCCAACCCGTTCCAAACTTGACATTTGATGAAGCAGCTCAACTTGCTTACTTTGGTGCACAGGTGTTGCATCCACTTTCCATGCGGCCAGCTAGAGAAGGGAACATTCCTGTAAGGGTTAAGAACTCTTACAATCCCACTGCTCCAGGAACTCTCATCACTAGGTCAAGAGACATGAGCAAGGTTCGTTTAAACACCAGTTGCATGAGTATTTTATCCATATCATAGCCATGCATCATGACCACCTCTTCCTCATCCTTAGGCTGTACTGACCAGCATCGTTCTGAAACGTAATGTTACCATGTTGGACATCACTAGCAACCGTATGCTCGGTCAATATGGTTTCCTTTCCAAGGTAATAATGATAGCAATGTTTTCACTTTCCCTACCTTGTAGCTCACGTTTTTAAAAACTCTTCTCTTTCTTTCTTTCTTATCAGGTGCTCTCCACATTTGAAAAGATGGGCATATCTGTGGATGTTGTTGCAACCAGTGAAGTAAGCGTTTCCTTGACATTGGATCCTTCAAAGTTCTGCAGCAAAGAGTTAATTCAACAGGCAAGACATTATTGGCTTATAGATGAGAGAAGCACTTGCTTTGTCTTAAAGCATAGAAAAAAATCAAATCAAGTGGACTCATCTTGTATTCTGTGTAATTATTGGTGATGTGACAGGAGCTTGATCAAGTGGTAGAGAAACTGGAGAAGATTGCTACTGTAAATCTGCTTCAACACAGATCAATTATCTCACTCATTGGAAATTTTCAGAGATCATCATCCTTCATATTGGAGAAGGTTTGTTATCTCTCTTGCATGGCTTTTGGTTTGTTTGATCAGTTACTTTGGTAATAGTGACTAAATGAACAACAAACAGGGTTTCCGAGTTCTTAGAACCAATGGAATCAATGTACAGATGGTCTCTCAGGGTGCATCTAAGGTCAAAATCCCTTTCAACTATTAAAAGACAATAATAATAATAAGGTTTCTTTGAAGTGCACACTCATCTGACTTTTCTTTAATGTGTGTTGTTTTGGTGTGAGATCAGGTAAACATCTCGCTGATAGTGAATGATGATGAGGCAGAGCATTGTGTGAAGGCTCTCCATTCAGCATTCTTCGAGACAGGCACCTCCAAAGCTGTGCCCCAGATAGGGCGTCTAGCTACTACACCTCTGCCTACTCGTGAAAACCTCTTGGTGCAACCTGACCTGCGAGATCTACAAGTAGTTTGAACAAGTTATGAGAACTGGTATTAGGAAACAAAGCTCTCGTAATCGTCTTGTGTAATATATTATGTAATTTGATGGGACTTGTGTAATTAAATGAATAAGCGTTTCCTATTTGAATATGTTCTTTGGTTGCATTCTTCTGTGTGGAATCTTTATGATCCTTGAATCGGAATTGCTTTCGAGCAGATCAGGTTTCAATTTCTTTGTAATCAAACCTACAAGATAATGATATTTACATATTTAGCACAAACAAGAAATTGTAACTAAGGCAAAAAATCTTGTAACAATCAAATGTGTTCCACCAAAACAAACACTAGCTTTAAAAAAACTGCTAAAGAGAATTCATAATTTACCTATAATTAGCTCACCACTTAACAATCAAATTGTTGTATGCAAGTAAATTTAAAAAAATAATAATTCATAATGAAGAAACTTATATTGAATTCAAGGATCATATAAGATCAAGTCTAAAGAATAACTCATTTTATTAACTTAAGAAAACAACTCAAAACTTAACCACTCAAACAATTTCTAAAATTTATAAGTTATGCTACAACTTAACATCTCCTTCTATAAGGATATAAAATTCCTAAATTCATTAGGTAAGTAATGTTTAGATAATTCTTAAATATTTTAAATTTTCTCTTTTCTTCATAAACCATATCTTGGTAGGATTATACTAACTTGCAACTCAAGTTATCTTTAAATTTAACCCAACATTCTCTCTAAGTTTGAAGTTCTTTTGCGTCAGATCTTGTATTCCAATGAAATCTCTCATTTCTTTAAACTTGATTCTTCCAGAGCTTTCGTTAAGATGTCTGCCTTTTGTTCATCCCTGGGAACATGTTCTACCTCTACTTGCCCATTCTCTACGCACTCTCTTATTAAGTCTCTACGCACTCTCTTATAAAGTAATACCTCGTGTTTATATGCTTACTTTTTATGTGGAAAACTGGATTTCTAGTCAAGGCTATTGCATATTGATTATCAATCCGAATTATGACTTTTTCACACGAATGCCCAATAAATTCGCTTAGAACATCTCCAATTCACCTATATTTTTACCTCTATAATAACATTTAGAGGTAAAATCACTCGAACCAATTTTTATTTTTGCCTCTAAAATAGAGATTGCTACTTTTTCCCTCTATTTATACATGAGGAAATAACATTCCTCTATATTTTGCGCTACATTTGGAGATCTCTATTTTAGAGAAGACAAATACATTGGAGCAATACATTATAGGGTTCCTCTACTTTCGAGGTAAATATAGAAAAATACATTGGAGATGGTCTTAATAGGTCTTGAAGCCAAATCGCTTGTCTCAAAGCTTCTGTCCCAACCATAAACTCAGCCTCACATGATGACAATGCAACAATGTCTTGTTTTTGTGAACACCAAGTAATCAAAGCTAACCCAACTTGGAGAAGAACCAAACCAACTTGGTCAAGAGAATTGGGTCTGAGCTCAAAGATCTACATGGCAAAGTTGATGGAAGTTACAATGATCTCAACAAGAAATTCTCCAACCTCTCTTATACCTTCAAATTATCGGAGAATCAGTTTGCTTCTTTGACTTCAACCTCCAAGCGCCCACTTGGATCTCTACCAGGAAAAAAAATAGCATAATTCCAAAGAGTATTGCAGTGTCATCCTCTCTAATAGTGCTTATGCAGTTGAATTGAATGATCATGAAAAGAAGTGAATGAGATTGAAAGATTCTTGTATGAAATTCAGATTGAACAGGTTGATGCATAGATTATGGGAAAGGTTGAACACAAGGTTGTGGAGAGGGTTGATACACAACTTGTAGAGAAGGTTGAAGCAAAGGTTGTGAAGGGAGTTGCACAATGCCAAAAACCAGTTAATGGGAAAGCTGTCTAGAAGCTGAATGAGGTGAAAAAAAATACTACGAAGAAGGGACATCTTTACAGGATGTTAAACTGAAAGAAACTCATGAGGTTGAGCAATCACCTTATGATAAGCTTTCATATCCAAGAAGGTTCCTAGCTAAAGCTCAAAAGAAGGTTCTCTAAGTTCAGATTGGACATGAGCGATGTAGAAGTCAAACTTCCAAAGATCAAGAATATGCATGATGCTTATGTCCGAATGATGTTCATCAAGGACATTATGTCTAAAATAGCAGAGCTTCTAGACATCTCTACATCAAAGATTGATCCTCCAGTCCTACCAAAATATTATCCTAAACTTAAAGGCCAAGAAAAGTTCACATTACCTTGCTCTCTTGGTGAATTCATACTCGATGATGCTCTTGTTGATTATGGTGCAAGTGCGAATGTATTCTCACTGGAGATGATGAAGATCTTAAGGATTTAGGATATGGAGACTAACACTTCTTCATTCATGTTTGGGGATTTTTCTTTTACAAGCCCAATTGGTTTCATTAAGTACTTTCCTTTTAAGACTGAAGCATGTACCATTTCCATAGACCTCATTGTTTTGGATATGATGACCAAGATGAGAGTACCATTGATCTTAGGCATAACCTTACTCGCTACTATAGGTGCTTGCGTCGACTTCCCTAACAAAAGGGTGATTCTTCATACTGTCAACAAAATAGTCTCTTTTCCCATAAATTCTCCAATCACTCAAATGAAATATTGTGGAACAATCAAGATTAGATAGATTTCTTCTCAAGAGAATAGAGTTGAATTGTTTGAAACAGTGGCTTAGGGCTTTTTCGTAGCAAGGAGAAGGAGATAAGCTTTTTCGTAGCAAGGAGAAGGAGATAAGCTTCGAGCTACCGGAGAATGTTACCGTCTATGAAGAAAACCGTGCTTGTTTCCTCGAGTCAGTAATTAGCAGAGAACGCATTAATTTCAGAGTCATTCCGACAAAATCATCGTATTCCTTGTCGGTGTACCTATCAGAAAAATCAAGCGAGGACGGCCTAGTGGTACTTGAGGAAGCTTCGGCCTCGATACGGTCCCGGGTTCGATCCGCGCTGGCCACCGGAGGATTAAAATTTGGGCATCGCCGGCGACAGAGGACCCGCTTCGGCGGGGCTAGTCTGGACCCACTTCTGTAGGGCCAGGATACCTCTGTATAATTCAAAAAAAAACCTATCAGAAAAATCATTCTATTTATAGAGGAAATCTCACTGGACACATATATTCTTTGCCACGACTTGTAAACCCGGTTCCTAAGGTTCAAGTGCTCCGCCGAGAAGTCGCAAAACAGTTTCTTGTCAACGAAGAAATCTTCCGTGATCACATCACAATGGTCTTGTCAGAGACTTGTCTCTCAAGTTCCACTCAGGAGCATCTTGTAACTTATATAACCGAACTAAAAGCCCTTTTAACGAGGAATTATCGAAGAGGTTTCACCATTGAAGTCGAGATCAAAGTTAAAGAGGATCATATGGTGCACATTGGATGTGGCTGTAAGGGAAGAGAAGCTTGTGCAAGCTGGGTGAGCTCGAATATACACGTGGCCAAACAGGTGACCGGAAAGGATTGTGACATATGCCTGACGGAATTATCGGGTACGATGTGTCGCATGGAGTTACGGTGTTCCCATGTTTTCCACGTCAAATGTGTGACGAAGTGGCTTCAGACACATACATCTTGCCCTATTTGTCGTGCCCAAGCTATTGGCGAAATAGCATTATTCTATTAGCTTTGTAAACCCGTTATGCTTTAAAAGTATAAGCAATTCATAAACATATCCCATAATTAATAGATTATCTAAGGAATCGAATAGCTCTAATCAAATTCTTTTAAGATATTTTCTAGCTGATTCCGTGCAAATTCCTCCAGATAATTAATAGAGTTGTTATTATGTTGTGTTTTTTTTTTTTGGTTTCAATCGGCTGGAAAGAGTGCAGCGAATTGATGACTATCCATCAAAAACAGTATTGTCAGAGACTGATAGACTGATAGGCGGCATTTAGAAGCTATTCGAATTGTTTCATGTTACACATGTTTTATGCAAATTTATATAGTTCAAACGTATAACAGACACACATTGTGCAGTTTATGCGAATGTCTAGACCGTTTTTAAACATTAATATTCAAAAAATTAAAATATTAATATTCTTATATTAATTTAATTTTATATTTTATTAATTGCTACTTTTATGTATTTATATGATTATATATATTAGTTGTTTACAAAATAATTTTAAAGTTTACAAATTTATCATCCTTATATAATTGATAATATTTTTTTGTAATTTGTATTATTTATATATGTTAAACTATAATTTTATACATACACATAATATTTAAAATATACTTTATGTTCAATTTTCTAAAAATTAATATATATATATATATATATATATATATATATATTAATTTTATAATTATATTTTATGTAAAGAAATATATTATTCATTTAGACCCCACATACGGATACACGGTTAACCGCTAGATGTTCATCTGCAATGTACTGGGTGGTTACCGCGCTTTAGAACACTGTAATCTATTATTATAAGAATTTTGAACTTTTATATGTTTATTTCTAACTATACAGAATTCTATTATTAAGTACAATGTTATAATATATCCTTTTCAGAATTTCTATAAAAAGCTTCCTTTGTAAAAGGTTGTTTTTTTTAATTACAAATCATGTCTGTTAAGAAATAAAAATTATCAACAATTGTGACGCGATTCGATTCATATAATTGAACTACAGATTAGTTTGACATTTATCTACTACTGAATTGTTTGTTTATAATAACTTACAAATCCTTACATAATATTGATTAACAATATACGTAAGTATTTTTACAAAATAGTTTTTTTTTTAAATATGAGTACATAGTACATTTTTTTCAAAAATACAAAATGCATTTATGTTCATATTTATATGGAGAAAACGGCAAAAACCTTCAAATTCTACAAGAAAATAAAATAAAATATCTTTCAATTTCTGTTAAATGATTTTAATCTTCATTTAAAAAAAAAAGAATCCATTTAAATTTCAACTTTTGTTGACTAAAATATTTCAGATACACGAAAATACAACCGTTTTAACGTTGACTTTTTCAAGTATCTAAAATGGTTTGATAAACAAAAGTTGAGGTTTAAAATAGATAAATTTTAAATGTTGCAGATTAAAATGGCTTCAACGGATGTTTATGTTTTTGTTTTGTTTTAAACATCTGAATTCTGACGGATTTCTCTCTTTGACTTAAAAAAAAAAATCTAATTATCTTTTATTTGATTACTCATTCAATATGAGATATTGGATCCATTATTATAATAAATATTAGTTTGAAGACACTGATTTTGAAGAGTGCGTGTGTGTGTCTCATATAATGGGACATCAACAAAACTTGAAGACATAGAACTCTTTTAGAATAGCCAAATATACTGTCATCTTATTAGCGACTCGCATGTTACCGAGACAAGATAATAATAATATACCTAGAATGTTAGTCCAAAGAAAGTCTATGTTGTTTGGCGGTTGTTATAGTTTCCACACACATCAGTGAAAGTTTTGAATTTTGGATTGTGAAGTGACTTTAACTTTTGGTTTGCAGCTACAGTTATGGTCTTAGGTAATACATATGCAACCAGATTCTTAGTTCTTTATTTGCTAGTTCAAAATGTATCTAAAACATACTCGTCATTACTATAAACATTTTTTAATTCACTATAAACAAAGAAAAAAATTGAGCTCAAAGAGAGAAGTGAAATTAATTCAACTCAATGATTTTTTGAAAAAGGAACGTAGTAAAAATAATTGGATTTTCTGCTCTCAAAAAGAGAAATCCGTTAAAACTCAGATCTTTGAAAATGAAAAAAAAACATGAACTTCTGTTAAAGCCATTTTAATCTTCAAATTTTTTTCCGATTTTAAATCTCATTTTTTTTTGCAAAACCGTTTTAGATACATAAAATTTTAATTGTTAAATCAATTTAATTTTGACTTCTCATTTATCTAAAACGGTTTGATAAAAAAAATTTAATTTTAAAATAGATAATTAAAATTTAAGATTAAAATGGCTTAAAAGGAAGTTGAATGTTATGTAAACTAGATTATTTCTCACATATACCCGAAATTTATAATCAACTTTGTTATCTTACAACATGTAAAAGAAACCAGAACACAAAATTAGAAAATACAACTAATTCTGTTATAAATATAAATAAATTAAATTAAAAATATCAATACGTCACTTACTAATAAAAATATGAAGAAATAATAAGTGTTTATTTATATATTTTTTATTTTATCTAATTTAGTTTTCAGTTAGATTCTTTCACATGATTACAAATGTTTACCTTTTATATTCCAATGTTTTATTATTTATTTTGAATATATTAAAAGTTTTTTATTTTTATATTTTAATTATTACATTAATTTTTGTATTTTAATTATTACATTTTCATTCACTTTTCGAAATTCAATTAAATTGGTTTTAGATTTTTCTAATTTTTATTAATTTATTGAACCAAAACAAATTATACGTAATTTTATTAACATAATAAGTACATAACGTGATTACACTAATTACTAACTTAAGAACAGACATATGTATATTAAGAGAGATGTGTAAGTAGTATAAAATTCACTTATTTTATAATGAAAATAAAATGTTTATTTCATATATAATGATGAGTTTGCTAGTGTGGCTAAAATTTTAGATTAATTTGAGAAGGTGGCAGCTAAAGAAAAATCAAAGAGCAGGAAAATAGTATTTTGTGCAAAAAGGAAAATCTTATTTATAGAAAAAATAATTACCTTGTAGTAGGGATACCTTATTCATTAGCAAATCATGATATATTGAAAAACTAGGTTAAAACCTGCGCATTGCACGGAATAAATATTAAATCTACAAATTATTGTTACATTATGATTTATTTTGTGTTCATTTACGTGAAACAATAAATATATTAAATAATTGAGAAGCGATTAAATATTATTTATATAATTAAATTGGAATAATCACATAAATCAAAGTAACTAAATAAAAATAACTTTTTATTTATTTTATATGATATACAATTAAACTTAAATAATATTGACATAGATATATAGTATATTTTAATATAAATAATTAATTGAAGCATTTTTGTTCCTAGTCCTATAATTTTATTAACATTTGTATGTTTGTTGTAACAAAATATTTAAACCATTAATTCACAAAAAAAATTTCTGAGAATTTTTAATAGTTTTAGTAATCTACAATCGTTTTTTTTTAATTCAATGCAAATTTCAAAATTAACCTGTTTTTTATTTTATATGATATATAGTTTAAATTTAAATGATATTAAATATATATATACTGAATATCTATTAAATGATACTCATATGATTTTATGATTATGTTTATTTTTTATAAGTAAAAAGTAATGCTATTGTTCGCAAAATTTCATTGTAAGATTTTTAACTGTCTTAGTAATTTATAGTCGTTCTAAAATTAAAATATACCATATAAAAAAAATCTAAATTTATGGTTAATGTGAAATTATTTATTTATTGATTGATTGGTATAAATTTAACAAAAATGATGGAGGATACGAAAACTATTATCAATTTTTTATTATTCAAAAAAAAAATATATATATATATATATACATATATATATATATATATATATATATATATAATATTAGGTAATTACTTAGTTTTTATTTAAAAAATAATTGAGAATATTGTTTTATGAATTACTAATCAATTTAATAGTTAATTTAATAAAAAAATAATATATATTAGATGGACTAAATTATTTTCTAAAGATCCTGATAATTATCGTAGTGATCGTGGATACACTCGAAAATTATAATGGTGTTCAATTAATATATAAGGAATAAAAATTTCCTATTTATGTATGAGTGTATCTATTTATCTTTACGATATGCATATATATCGTATATATATATATATATATGCATATATATATATTTAACAAAAACACTAGAGAAAAAATATATTTAAAGATCATATGATTTAAGAATCGTTCAAGAGAGATATTTAGCGTTTCTTCTTTTGGTTCATACCGACCACGAAGAGCAGCTTCAATCATGAACACGTCTCAACTCAACGACAATAAATGACCGAGTCATCAACGGTTGTTTCCTCGGGTTGTTCGCCACGGTGATCTCGAAGGACACAAATTCAAGATTGTCCTGTTACCCTGTACAGTTTATTGATCCATATGATCAGGTCATGATAGTTTTGTCGGAGATGCATCTCCCACCTTATACTCAAAATATCTTGTCGGTTAAATCACCACAGACTTAATTAATAGCGGTGGACACAAGCCAAGTATTAATTAATAACATTGTTGACTCCAGTCTAATTTAATGTTTATCAGTTGTTCCAATCGTAAATTAATTTAAATATTTAATCAGAAAGATACTGCACTAACCATAATTTTTGAAAATAATTATTTTATGATATTAGGCTATTAGCTATTATGATATCAATAGGTATTTTCTGACTGATTCAAAATGTTTTTTTTAACAAATTACTTCAACAAAATAATATCAAATAAATAAAAATATGAGATTTTGATTGTATTTCGTGGAAATAAGTTTTTATTTGCTAAGAAGTTAGGTAAAAAAATATCAAAAACCGATTTGATACTTAATTAAAAAAATAAATACACAGTTTATAGACATTTACGTGATTATAAAGATATTAATAATATATCAAGAAGTTAGTATATGTTATTTAATTAGTCAGAGTCTTATATTTTGGCCAGATTTAGCTTTGTTTTTTTATAAAAGATAAATATATATGATAATGTTAAAATTGTTTGGTAACAATGATTTGGATAGTATATATATCAATTATTTCTCATAAAAAATTGTATTAATTACATTCCATATTTAAATATGTGCTACTGAAAGTTAGAATATTTATAGAATATCTTCAATACATTCCTTTAAATATTAAAAAAATAATAACATAAATTGATATTATTTATAAAATTAGTTACCATATATAGAGGGAAAATGTTAATATTCAAGTATTTGAATAAATATGTACATCATTTTATTAGATACTTAAATCTCATCTAAACAAAACAACTACAATAGTTTTATATTTTTCAAAAACATTATTTGAATAAAATAATGAAAATTTGTTGAAAACTTATTTTTGAATTAGTCAGAAAAAACATATTAATATCTTAATAACTAACTAGATTTTTATCCGCGCAAGCACACAGTTTTTTTTCATTTTTTAATACATAGATATTTATTTTATATGCGTTAGTCATATATTTAAATATTTATATGAATATTACAAACACGATAATTTTATAGTTTACATGTAAATATCAATTGTTTAAATCGTTTATTATTATACATTTATTTTATTGGATTCAAATTTGATTATTAAATAAATTAATATATGAATAAAAATCATAATTTAAAATTATTTTGTATTTAATTTATACTAAATTTTGATTCAAGTTTTAAAGTTGAATTACCGTTTAGAAAGTTTTTATGTTTATTAGATAATATATTTTGTATATATAAACGTTTAATATGTTAATTTTATACATGCATTATATGGTTACTAATGTTACCCCATTTTGCCAACGTATTATCTATTTTTAATATTAGTATTTTATATTTATTAAAATAAAATAGATTAATTTATCAATTAAGTCAAATTTTAGAGAAATTGCTAAGAATACCACAAGTTAAGTATCACTTTTCACAAATACATTCAATCAAAAATATATTAACATTTGAGTTTATACTTTAGTGTTTGCTTAAGGTTTATTGTTAAATGGGTGGGGTTGAGTTTCTAAATGTTTTATAAATATTTAGAAAAATTAGTTTAGTCTATTTTCATCATAATTTAAGGTATTTTTGAAAATAGTCATTCATTAATGGTAAATTTGAAAAGTGGTATCAAACTTGTGGTAGAAATAAAATTTTTCCTATAATTTTATAATATTTACTTCGATATAATAATTTTCTTTTACTATAACAGATTATGATTATAAATTAGATGAAAATGATAGAATTTTATTTTATAAATTAATGTATAGTTATATTTCATTACCAATTCAAAATTAGTGATATTTACATAATTTTTCGAATGTTAGGATCTTACCAAAATCATTTTTAATAGATTTATTAGAATTACTTAATACATATTTATAATAAAAATATATAAAAGATATTATGATTAAAGTAGTTACAATATTTTATTATTAGTTTAATGAAATATATTTAGTAAAATTTCCTAGTGATGGTCCAACTAAAAAGATCACACATGAAATGAATCATGAATTCTATTTAATAGAATATATATAACAAACTAAATATTTTTTAGCGACTGAAATTGCTTCTAATTATGTATTCAAACGACTGTATTGATTTATTAAAATCACTGTAGTGATTTATTAATTTTTTTATTACTCTAAACCAATTATCTATGATATCAACATTTACTATAGGTCCATATTTTAAATTTATTGTATTTGAATAAAATAATGAAATTTAATAGAATAATATGTTTTTTTTAAATATGTGGAGTAAAAATATCTCTCTGAAAGAGAATTTAAAATAGTCTATTAATGCTAAATTTATCTAATAGATGGTTTATCATATATAAAAATGGATGCTGATTATCTCTTCCAAAATTTATGTTCATAAAATTAAGATAAAATAGTTGTCAAATAATTGAGTCTTCCTAAAGCATAAAAATTAAGACGAAATATTATATACAATGCTTCTAAATAAAAAAATAGCTATTAAATAAATTTATGTTAGAAATAATAATTATGCGCTTTAAAAGCGTTTTAAATGATTTTTGTTTACAATTGTATTTTGGTCCATAATATTAATGTATATATTGGGTAGCTAATGATGAAGTCAAATACTATAGGTCATTGTTAATAAATATCAAATTAATAAATTTGATGTAGCTTCGGTAGCCTATGTTATTAAATATCAAATTAAATTTTATATTAAAAGATTATAACCTATACTTTTCTTTCTGTACAATTTTTTTATTATTTATGTGGTAAGAAAATAAAAACATAGATATGATATAAAGTACATAGATATGATTTTGGCGGGAAAACACGATTTTGCGTTTTTGGCGAGAAAACGTGATTTTGCGGTTTTGGCGGGAAAACATGGTTTTGGTGGGAAAACTTGATTTTTCGGATTTGGCGAAAAAATGATTTTGTGGTTCGGCGGAAAAACTAGATTTTGCAGTTTTGGTGGAAAAACTCGATTTTGCGGTTTTGATAGAAAAAACTTGATTTTGCGATTTGACGGAAAAACTCAATTTTATGTTTTTCATTTATATGATCATATTTTAAGTTGTTAAAAATGTATTTTTTGGGTAAAAATAGTATACAAACATGTTTTTTGTATGCATGAAAATTATATGGGTTAACCCTAGTACCAACTCTAACTCTTTTGAAAATAGGGTTAAAATAGGGTTGAGTTAAAATAAGGCTGAGTTTATTTAAAAAAAAAATAGGGCTGAGTCCTGTAGTTAACATCCCTAAATTTCTCCATGCTTGTGTGGGCATTGGTCAACGTATAAGCTTTTGGTGGGATTCTTGGACTCCATTTGGCCCACTCATTCAATTCTTTGGCGAGTCTGGACCAAGAGAAATATCAGTTCCAGACACTTACACAATCAGCCAAGTGTGCAACTCTCTAGGATGGAATCTTAGGGGAGCTCGTCCTCCTCAAAGTGAGAGCCTACATACCTATCTCACTACTATTCCCCTCCCATGCCTCTCGTTCCACTGAGGATTCCTACTGTTGGAACATAAAGGATGAGGAGCTGAATACATTCTCTGCGAGGAAGACATGAGACGAAATTAGATATAGAGAAGAGACAAAAGATTGGACTGCAATTGTGTGGTTCAAAGGCTAGATCCCTAAGAATTCGTTCACTAATAGATTATAATTATAAAATAGATGAAAAGAATATAATATTATTTTATATATTAATGTATATTTATATTTCACTACTAATTCGAAATTAGTGATATTTAAATAAATTTTCGAATGTTAGGATCTTACTAAAATAATTTTTAATAGATTTATTAGAATTATTTAATACATATTTATAATAAAAATATATAAAAGATATTATGATAGTTACAAATATTTTATTGTTAGTTTAATGAAATATATTTAGTAAAATATCCTAGTGATGGTCCAACTAAAAAGATCACACATGAAATGAGTCATGAATTATATTTTAATAGAATAGATATAATAAACTAAACATTTTTTAGCGACTGAAATTGCTTCTAATTATATATTCAAATGACTGTATTGATTTCTTAAAATCACTTTAGTGATTTATTAAAGTTTTTATTACACTAAACCAATTATCTATGATATCAACATTTACTGTAGGTACATATTTTAAATTTATTTTATTTGAATAAAATAATGAAATTTAGTAGAATAATAACAAAATTTTAAATATGTGGAGTAAAAATATCTCTCGGAAAGAGAATTTAAAATAGTCTATTAATGCTAAATTTATCTAATAGATGGTTTATCATATATAAAAATGGATGCTGATTATCTCTTCCAAAATTTATGTTCATAAAATTAAGATAAAATAGTTGTCAAATAATTGAGTCTTCCTAAAGCATAAAAATTAAGACGAAATATTATATACAATGCTTCTAAATAAAAAAATAGCTATTAAATAAATTTATGTTAGAAATAATAATTATGCGCTTTAAAAGCGTTTTAAATGATTTTTGTTTACAATTGTATTTTGGTCCATAATATTAATGTATATATTGGGTAGCTAATGATGAAGTCAAATACTATAGGTCATTGTTAATAAATATCAAATTAATAAATTTGATGTAGCTTCGGTAGCCTATGTTATTAAATATCAAATTAAATTTTATATTAAAAGATTATAACCTATACTTTTCTTTCTGTACAATTTTTTTATTATTTATGTGGTAAGAAAATAAAAACATAGATATGATATAAAGTACATAGATACAATTAAATTGATAGAATATTTTTTTAAAAAATTTGACACTGTATATTAATACATAGTTACAATTTTTTTTAATATAATTACATAACTGATCCAACACACATCCAATAAAAAAAATATAACACATTATAATAAAGAAATATATGGTCTAAACAATAAATTAAAGTAGCATAAATAAAACCATTAAATTGTTGTGTTTTGAAATGTTTATGTAATTATCGAAAAACAAACATCCGCAGGGGTGCTCATATAAAAATCTAGTTCAGTTTAAAATCAGTAACGATTGATTTACATATCCTTGGTAGAAATCTAAGAGAAGTACTGAAGAATATGAAGGAGTTTAAATAACAATACATGAACGTATCAATATTCACAAAACTAAGGGATCGAAAAAGGATAGGAAAAAAAACAGATTTACAGCAAATACAGTAAAAGATATTAATGATACAATACAATACAAAAAAAATCTATAACTCTGTTCTTCGTAAGTTGTTGATTGTTCTGTGGATTCTTTTCTGACATTTTCTATCTGATTTCATGCAAGTCGTCCCATGAGTAGTTATTGTTATTATTGTTGTTGTGTTCGACGTTTGTCGCGGTTCCCGTGGACGTAGAATCCGCCGGGAATAGTAAGGCAAATTGATGAGCATCAAGAACAAGATTGTCAGATGATTTTTCATTCGAGATGTCTCCACTATTACTTCCCCAGTCAAGAAGCTTATCTATGTCCTCTTGCATTGTGTTCATTTGAAGAGACTCTTCTTCTTTTGATTTTTCAGTCTAAAAAAATTAAAATCTTACCCAAAAAAGAAGTGTAGTTTAGATTTGTAACATTTTGAGCGATTTAGTTTTTACCTTGTAAGGAACATGTGTTTTCAGAAGAATCATATTGTCTGAAATTTACCGAGAAGAAGTCATCATTGTTGTTGTTTGGAGGGGAAGCTGTGAGTTGTCTCCGTTTTGGAGGTCGGCCTCCGGTTCTATCTTCTAGAGCCTCTGCCTCTTCGAGGACGTCTTCTAAGAGGCTGCAACTAATACTTCTTCTGTGAAGATTATCTTTATCATTGTATGTGAAGTTATTAACATTATTAGAGGCACCTATTTGGAGGGTTTGGTTTGAAGGGAGTTCTTGTTTCATAGAATAAACCGGGTTGGTATGAAAGGAGGTGGAAGAAGAATCAGGAGTGTAATGTGAGTGAATAAAGCTAGTGTAAGAAGAAGGTGAAGGATTTAATGAAAAGGAAGGAGAGGAAGAGTATTTGTTATTAGTGTTGTAGTAAATATCGGTTTGTGCGGTTGGGGAAGAGTAAGGTAATGTTAGAAAAGAAGTGTAAGAGTCTCTCGAAACATGGGAAAGCGTTGCGGTTGAAACGCGGTTGGCATTGTTGTAGCGTTTGGTAAGGAGCGAGGAAGTTGGTTGGAGGAGAGGTGGGGGTCTAGGGAACGTGAAATTCACGTTATTGTTGTCGATTTGGGAACGCGGGAGGGCAAAAAGAGGTAGCGTTGGGTATTGATTGTTTTGAGGGGATGATAAAGGAGAGGAAAATGGCGGTTGAGGCGGTGTGGTTGGAGTGTGAGGGCTTAGAGGATGGATGAGATTAGCGGTTGATGCGTTTGGGGTACGGAAAGTGAAAGATGAGTTTGCGTTTGGAGATTGAAGAGGAGATGATGATGGTGTGCTTGGTTGTGAAGATTGTGGTTGATAATACATTTGTTGATGATGATGATGTGGATATGGATGGAGTTGATGGTTAGGGATGATATCTGGAGGATAAAGAGGAAGTCCTTGGCGTTGAAGGCGTTTCAACCTCGTGTTCCAAAAGTTCTTGATCTCGTTATCTGTTCTTCCTGGTAACTATTTAATAAAAATTAGTTTGTGTTATAATCATATAACACAGATAATAGCAACTAATTGTTATAAATATAAGATGAATTGTTTGTACCTGAGCGGCCATGCGAGCCCATTTGTTACCGAGCTGAGCATGAAGCTGGATGATGAGACGTTCTTCATCGGCCGTGAAAGAACCTTTCTTGAGATTGGGTCGGAGATGGTTGGCCCAACGAAGACGACAACTTTTACCGCAACGAGCCAAACCTGTGTTTTTCTGAAGGGCGTTCCAGTTTCCTTCACCATTCTCTCTAACGTATGCCGCAAGTATCTCATCTTCCACTGCTGTCCATGGCCCTTTCTTCAGTACCACTCCTCCATCTGATACATGATTGGTTGATCCACCGTCCTTCCCTCCTCCTCCGTACATAATCATAGCTTTCACTATGTTCAAGAGAAGGAACAAAAAAGACAGTTTGTAGTTATTTTCTTGTAATTGATTTGTGGGATCCACTCACGACTTTTGGGGGATTAGTTAAGGCCCACGGAGTGATTTTCACCCCCAAGTTTGGCCGCCGTAAAAAAAAATTTCTGGTCCTCTTTTATTTACTGTTTCTTGGGTATCACGGGAAGGTAACAACAAGAAGAGATGAGGTATAACTTTGGTAATTTAGGCTGTAAAATTACAACAGAAAAACAAAACAAGAAATAAAAGATATAATAAGTAAAGAAGAAGAGAGAGAGAGAGGTGGAGATTGACAGTGTTTGTTTCTCTGGACAGAACACATGTCTTTTAAGACAACTCACAAGATTGGTTGTTTTTCACTTCTGTCTTTCTATTTCAAGCAAGTGACATTATCTATCATCATCACATAATATCTCATAAACATTTAACTTGAACTGTCTTCTAATTAATACATGCATAGAAAAAAATCAGGACTGGATCATTTGTACAACTACGTACATAATTAGCTTTGAAACATTGTAGAAAATTAACTTATTTTTACAGGATTGGCCAATGCTTCAACTTTCAGATAAGTGAATCTCATTTTTTTATTAAGTAACTGTCAATGTGAATGGATTGCAAAGATAATAAACATTATCAGATTCTAACAATCAAACTCATAGAGTTTTTTTTTCTTTTTGTCAAAGAGTTTTTTTACTCTTGTGCAATTAATCTATCTTGAAAGCTTTTGATTGCAACCCAATAATCAGATATGCGATTGGTTTGTGGAGAATTTTTTTGTTCTCAATCCTACAATCTTACATGTGAAAAAATAAGGCATGCGAGTTTAACATTAACAAGATTTACATACTGATTTGATTTTTTTTGTATCTCCTAACTTAAAACAATTATAAACCTAATAAACGACTAACGTTGGATTTCAACTAAGTATTCAGAAATGGTTGGGGTCCTTCGTTCATCATCCTGGTGCACAAATGCCTGGAAAGTGAAACCATTCTATTGAGGATGAAACTGTATCCCCTCGGGCCTTTCAGTCTAAAAGTTAATGGTAGAGTTGTTTCTTTGATAGATTATACAAGGACTCTGTAAAGAAGTTTACAAGAAGTGATGGCGATGTCGATGTCGATGTTGAAAAGAGAGAGCCTCTCTGGAGTGATGGCGATGTCGTGGTTGGTCGGAGCTCCGCAGGTTGCGCCGTCTTGAGTGTAGATCTAGGGTTTTGACTGAAGATAGATCTGGGTCAGGTCATCTCGGAGGGTTCGCCGGAGTCGATGTGCGTCGCTGCCACCTTTTCTCTGGCCAGTTTCTTGCCTCCTCTGTCTTCCCCTACTTACTCTCCCGGTTGCTCAAAACAAGAACTTCCCCTTCTAGATCTGCTGGTCCAAGTTGGAAAGGCGAAGTTGAGGAAATCGCCGGGGACTTCTTCTCTGTCTGGTTTCTTACAGCTACCATGGCGGATTAATGTGGTTTGGATCTGTTCGGAGGCTCGGGATGGTACAGGGCCTCGTGCCGTTGCTCTTTGCCGTCACACCAAATTACGGGTCTCTCTCACCTCCTCTGCCTGTTGATGGGAGCTCTTGCTCCTCTGCATTCAAAGTTTCAGAAGGAAGCTGCCCTCGTTACCTGCCTTTCCCGATGCTCTGAAGCCGTCTCTCGTGTGTTTTGCTCGTGTGGTGGGACCGGAGCTGAGCCAATAAACCTCTGCTTCCACTAGCTTGTACTTTCACTTGTGTTTAAACTGTAGGCTTCTTTTCGTTGGTATTGGATTCACAGGGAACCGATGGTTTGTTTCTGGAGTGTTCAGCGTCTGGAGTGGTCTTTATCGGGAGTAATGGCCGGACCAGGAAGTCGCCAACCCTGCTTCGCCTATTCCCCTTTTGGAGTCGCCTTCGGGACGGTCTGCGGTGCCTGGGACCGTTCTCCGGCTGTAATCTCTAATGGTCTTTGCGCTTGGTGCAGGTCCCGGCATCAAGGCTATGCTTTGGTCTACTGAAACTCTACCTGCTGTTGTTGAAATCCTAGTGTTAGCCAAGCTTTAATCATATCCTTAGGATTTAGATTAAACCTTTTGTGTTTGAGAGGAGCTTTTTTATCTTTTTTTGGAGTTTCTCTTAGACTAGATTGCTTTGCCAAGCAGAATTAGATGCATTAAGTTTTGATTTCATCAAACTGTTGTATCACATTGTTTCATTAACATGTTAATGAAAATTCACATACTTATCAAAAAAAAAAAAAAAAAAAGAAGTGAAAGTTTTAAATGTCTGTAAATTTCATTTCCTTCTTCTTCTCTCAATGTCCATTACAAAAGAGCTTTCATTTATACAAAACTGGGAAAGCCCTAGAGGTTCCAGCCACATGGCACCATCCTATACTTCTTGTGAATCTAGGGTCGAGAATCGGGTGTACAATTTTAACCCATTCTCTCTTCTGCACTCTTGCGTCATCTTGGTCTTATCTTCATCTTTGAAATCAGACCGTTGCGCGGGTAAAGTTGCTTCGAGTGGGCCTGTTACTTGTGTCTTGGACTCTGATGTCTCGTGGCCCATCTTAGATTTCCCTTTCCTGTCCAATGCCAACACACTGTCGTTTTGCCAACACACTGTCGTTTTGTTCTTCGTTCATCTTAATACTCTGCAGATAACTAGACTTTCAATTGTTTTTTTTTGTTATTGCTATTCCCTTCAGCTCCTATTGACATCCATGCCCGTGCTGCAAAAGCATTGGTCGAATCTGCACTTCTTTGGGATTGTGATGATGAGACATCCGATGGAGAATGTTGAATTTGAATTGGGAGTGTTCAAGATGAAAGCATGAATTCAATGGTGCGTTTTTTGAAATGCGCTTATTGAAAGATTCAGCAATCAATTACAAGGAAAACAATAAGGAAATCAGCTAAAAACGGTGAACTCTCGTTAACTGTGCTTGTTCGCCGAGTCTTTGACTGTTTTGTCATGAGTTCTTGTTGAGAACATTTTTTTGCCAAATAAAGATGGTTTCACCTCTTTACCGAGAATACAAACATTATAAATAATATCTCCCAAGAGAATTGAACCCGAGTTGCATAGTGCATACTAGACACTGATTTACTACTAGGTTAATAACTTTTTGGTAAAACAAGGTTTTATCGTTTTGCTTGGAACCCAAACATTATAAATAGTACCTCCCAAACAAGAATTGAATCCAAGTGACGGAGTGTCTATATATACTCCTTGATAATGCTTTTTCACAATATTAATAGTATTAATAGATATTTCAAACATTTTGTTGTTCACACCTGTCAAGATTGCCGTTAGTCAATCCACCAGGGAACGTCCCGTTAGTAATAGTAATCTGGTGCTTGGAGTGTTGAGAATCTGTAGGAGTCATGTTCCTCATCATGTCACTTGATGATTTGTATGATGCTTCTGTATCTGATTTTTCAAAGCTTCGGTTTTCTGTAATAAAAGTAGAACCAGAACAGGTTTGTTCTAGTGGTGGTTATAAATTCAGTTCTTCTTGCTGAGATATCCCATTTTGAGGCTTGAAAAAATCTACCAGAGAATGATTTTGATATTCATACGTACTGGTCCAAAGATTTTAGGGTTCCTCGCTCAAAAGAAGAAAGAAAAAGGTTTCTTACTTTGGGAAAATAAAGTTTTGATTAAATGCTTACTAGCTAGAATGGATTTTATTAGTTTATGTTCAATGTTCTCAACTGGATCCTCAAGCTCAACCTAAAAGAAACAGGCAAAAAAAACTTAAATCCCACAAAGAGCAAATGTTAGTACAGTAAGGGAACACCATTACCTCTCTAGCTATTAAGATAAACGAAGAACAAAACGACAGTGTGTTGGCATTGGACAGGAAAGGGAAATCTAAGATGGGGCACGAGACACCAGAGTCCAAGACACAAGTAACAGGCCCACTCGAACCAACTTTACCCGCGCAACGTTCTGATTTCAAAGATGAAGATAGACCAAGAAATACAGAGAAAGGGAAGTACAGATGAAGCAAGAGTGCAGAAGAGATAATGGGTTAAAATTGTACAACCGATTCTCGACCCTAGATTCACAAGAAGTATAGGATGGTGTCATGTGGCTAGAACCTCTAAGGCTTTCCCAGTTTTGTATAAATGAAAGCTCTTGTAATGGACATTGAGAGAAGAAGAAGGAAATGAAATTTACAGACATTTAAAACTTTCACTTCTTGTAAACTTCTTTACTAGCGACTATTACACCATCGTTGACGATCTAGGTGAGCCATATTTGCGCTCAAGAACAACGTTTCTGCCTTTAGGACCTAAAGTAACTCCAACTAGATCCGCAAGTTTGTTCAAATTAACCAGCCTACACAATGAAATGCTCTTCAAATAACGAATCAGAAAGATAACACTTGCTGAAACCAAAACAGCAAACATATCATTTGACTCACTGACTGATCACTTGAAGCTTCCTAATCGCAGTCCCATCTTTATTGAAATGCAATTGTTTAGCAGCATAAATTTTGGGAACCTTGCTTTTCTCTGAGCAAAACTCTGACTCTTTACAGAAGAGTTTGATGAGAAAAGAGATGATAATCTGTTCGAGGGAGGAACCAATGATGATGAAGAGAGAGGGGAGAAGAGAAGACGACGAGGGGAGAAGAAAGCCGCGAGAGAGAGAAAAAGTTATGATATTAGGCTTTTGAATTTTAGGTTTTCAGTATTAAATTAATAAAAATTATTGTTATACACTTAAATTAATGTTTAGCTGGGAAATCCATATTTACTAAAATTTGACTGAGAAATAGTAGATCTCACTGTGAATTATTGGTTAAATTCGGTTATGTTAAAACTGAAAATAAAAGTTAAAGTGTAATTAAATATTTTTGGTTTAGAAGATTTTTTGAAAAGTCTCTAACATATAATTTACTAGAAAGTTTCCTAAGAAGTTTTCCTAAAATAAAGTAATTTAATGAAACAATTTGCACATAAATTATCAACTAAGTTTATAATTTGCAGATATGGAAATCATGGCAAGAGAGGAGTAGGCCCAACCCAATTGTCAACAAACAGATGAGACTAACCTTATTCTTTACCCATTATTTCTTGGAATAAATATGAAATCTAGTTTAATTAAATAAAAAAGCATAGTTTAGGACTATAACTCATCTTAGGTTTGTAGGATATGTTTTAGATTTTATTAGATTTTGCAAGCACAAAAGTTTGGGCAATAATCTCAAATGCTCTTAATGAGGTAAAATTTATTTTATCATACTCTTACTAATTCTCGGAGACTCTTATTTATTCTCAGACTCTTCAGATGAATGATTAATGTCGAAAGTGTCCACCTCGTTTTCTCTATCTTTCTTTCCAAGTTTCTCTCTTCAACGGGACCTGCTCAATCCCTTCTTCGTCTATGTTCTCCGTCGGTTTCCTTGCTTTCATCGATTGAATTGAGTTCAAATCATCTCGTGCTTTCCTGCTTGGATCATCGAACTATTGATTTCTAACCCAGCTCAATCAACTTCAAGTAAGGCATTCTCTTGGTAAGTATCTTAAAATCGTCGTAAACCTCATGTTTTGAATCCACCATACACGATTTACAAGATTTGTAGTTGTGATATTAGATAGAAGATTTCATATTTGTGTTCACAATGATCTAATTGAGGATCTGAAAGTTTGGATTGTCTGTCTATTAGGGAATTTAATAATCAACAACTGATATAATCATATGGAAATGATAGAATGTCGGGAAGCAAAGCTGATTATTATTTTGAACTAAACTTGGTTAGATTAGACGGTAAAACTATAAAACTTAGTTACTGAGAAAATTGTGTAACAAAGTATAACTTTAGTAGAGTATAAATATTTATAACTTTAATGATATAACTGTATAATCAGGCATAACTTTGATGTTTTTTTGTATTACATGCAATGTGTTTTTCTTCTAAAAAATACACTTTGATTATGATAGACACTATTCCAATTCCAGAGATGATTATGAATGGGTTCCAACCGATGGTCGTTTGTATGTTATATCCTTTAAGACATCATCATTGGACGATATCATTTATTTGTTGTTGAAGGAGAGGATATGCAGGAAGATGGGCATATATTCGTTTATGAAGATGTTGAATTTGAGTTACATTCCACTGGTAGTGAAACCTAGGAGGCAATCATATATTTTGGATGATGAAGATGTGTTTATTTATTTAACATCAGTGGATAGAGAGCAAAGAAGAAGTATTTTACATATAGAGGACATCAAATAATTGGGTAATAAGCAACTATCAAGAGTTGAGAAAGAAAGCTCATATGGTAGTAACTATAGTTAGAGTGGATATGGAAAAGCAGATGAAGACAAAGAACATCCACCAAGAAACATAAGAGAAAGTATGTTGTAAACCTTTCAGTTTTGATGTTTTTATTGTACGGCAAACATTGTAAGACTTTGTGAAACTTGTATTTTATGTTTGTACAACTAAGTTTACATATCGTAGTTATATCAGTAAGAGCATCTCCAACAAGAAACTTTATTTTAAAGGAGGAACTTTATTCCAATAGCGTTCTTTCAAAATTTTCTATAAAAATTTTACATATTACATTTTAGTCCTCAATATTATTAACAATCAACTATAATCACTAAACTTTTATAAAGAATCAAGAAACTATGTGTCCAACCTCCAACCATATTCAGTTGATCCACACTATTCAATGTGTCATCCAATAGATTTCATGTTTCAGCAACCATTAATTGAAATTTTGTCATTTTTCTATCTAAACTCCAACTATATTCAGTAGATAAAATAACCCAACCATAATTTATGTTCATTCATTTGAGTTCTGATACGTTTCTTTTTGTATATAAATAATAGACTACTAACTAAAAAAATGACACTCATTCATATATTTTTCTTGTATACAGAAAATGGAAAGAAATATAGGCACATCATTCAACCAGCAAGAAAATGCATGGTTGAGTCATGTCTATTTAGAGATATCACAAGATCCCATTACTAACAACAATCAAGCTCTCAAGACATTATGGGATAAAATAACAAATAGCTACAATGCAAAAAATAAGACATTGTAAGCTTAAATTAAATTTGTGTTATTTATTTATTTTATTGATTATATATTAGTCAAATTTTTGTTTCAAAATATTGTAGAAAGCAAAGAAATTATTAGTGCCAGATCCAAAACTAAAAAAAAAAAATTGATCATGTGTGGGTATTGGTATTGATGAAAGGTATTCTAAATTTTTCAGACAATGTTAATATTGGTATTACGGATATTGAAAGCGGCAACGTTGGTTCTCCATCATCACAATATCCTGTATTTTTTTCATTTTTACATTATTATGTAACATGTATTTGATGTAAAATAATATGAGTTAATCATGATTATTAACTTTGTTACATTACAAATTTGAAGATAGGAAATTCCAATCTTGTTAATAAGTTATGCAAAGACAATGTGTTCTCATAGCTTTTTTTTTTAATATTCACCTTGTTACATTACAAAACTTATATATGTCATGAAATCAAGTATATTTTTACATGATGACATTATAAATGAATCTAGGAAACAAAATATAATTGGTATAAGCATAAATTTATTCATTCAAGTACAGTAAAACTAACAAAAAACTTCAAATTTGGTGAAACTTTAACCACGTGTTTTTGAAAAGCCTTGGAAAATTCTTCCCGCCCAACTTTTCAAAATTTCCCTCCAACACCCCAAAATCATTGATGACAAGTATTAAATATTTTTAGGGGTTTATCCATTCTCTCTCAACCACATTCTATCTTCCCCATTTCTCTCTCAACCCCCGAAAGAGCAATATGTTCTTCTCTTCTTCTACTACTGATGGTTGGACACGAGTAAGAACACTGGGAATACTAAGTAAGTGTTGGTGCAGGGTGGGTATCATCGAGCTCGTCTCCAAATCCACTCCAAACTCATATTGCCGGTATTATCGGTGTCTCTATGCGGCTCAAAGGAAGGTACATCTGTTTAGCTTTATGTGCAGATTTTTCTACTTTCTGGCCATATCTCAATGGGGCTCCTTGTTCGTTTAAGTTGTCTGATAAAAATTTTGAACAAAATGTTGTAGCTTATAGACGACAATCACGACTTCAAATAGGTTGATTAAGCTTTCAACGAAGAGATACAATGGACTACCAAGTTCGAATGCTAGAAGAAGAAGTTCAAGTTCTCAAAGAAACAATAAGGAGTGAAGGTTCCAAAATTAGGCCTAAGATAATGATATTAGGAGGTAGTCTTATTCTTATTGTCGTTGTAGCTTTAGGAATTTGGATGTACATGAGTTGATGAAAAAGTTAAAATTTATGTTTTTTTATAAGTTTTACGAAGTTGGACAAGTACAAAAGTAAAACTTTGCCAAAGTAGACCTATTTATACAAACACGAATTTCAATTTATTCTAAGTTTTACGAAATTGGAATATTACAAAAGTAATTTTTTTTTAAAGTTTGATATATATATATATATATATATATATATATATATATATATATATATCCTATTTATACAAACACAAACTTTAATTTACTCTAAATCTGACTTATGTATACAAAACTAACTTCAATTGTTTCGAGAATTTACAAAGTTGGATTATTAGAAAAGTTTAACAAACCATTTTAAGACACATTAGAACAAAAATAAGTTTCAAGAGCATTCAAAATTCAACATTCACATACCACAAACATGCTAACAAGTTTCAACAACATTAATACATAAGATAAAACCTTAAAAAGGCTCCATAGCCTTGTGCCTCTGAACATAAGGGTGTTATTGAGAGATTGCCTAAACCCGTCAACCTCCACCAAACGCGGATTTAACCTGAAGTCAGATAGTCCACCATCGATCTCAAGGCATAGTTCCGCATCACCAAAATAACTTGTATAAATGAGTTTAGGAAACGTTTTACCCAACTAACAAATTTAAAACTAAACAAATAATATAGTACACCTACTCATAAACCTCCATATCCTCCACATCTTAAGGATCACAATCACCTGTCCACGATCTCTCATATATACCCATCCTGGAAGGCATAAGCATCACCGGCAGTTGTCACACATTTTATTTGACTGTCACTATTGTGAATAGTGTGTCAACTACACTAATGTAAGAATTTAGCTTGATCACATGTTTCTTTGTACTCACATGTTTCTTTGTACTTAATGTAAAACACCATCTTTGGCCTTGTAGGGTCATCAAAATGGGATTTTGTGTTGAAGACCACTCCCATTATATCTACCATATAAGTGTTTTTGCTTCTGTTACTTACATCTACATATCTGAAATATAGTTTTGTGTTTAGAATTCATACCTATGGGATATTTTATGTACATGCTTCTGATGTGAGGGATTTCATGGATACTCTTTAATTTCATGTAATGCTGATTATTCAGAGGATCGATGATGTGGACTTGAGTATACCACGTAGCAGTTAGTTTGAATGAAGAGTTTGTTGCTTTGAAGCCTGGAAGGGCACGACCAATTTCTACCCGAAATATTTCACACTATTTTCCTCTTGTTTCCTAAGGCCTCTAAATCTCTTTGGAGTTACTTCATTAATGGTCATCTCCATCTTGTCTCCCTGCATAAATAAAGTTGAAGTATCAAGTTTTTAGTTTTCATTGTTGCATGTTATTAGATACTTGAGAGATGTTATTTTTACACATAAATCTTCATCTGCTAGGAGATAAATCCAATTGGGTCCACTACCGGTAACATATGAATAGAACAAGTGGATCCTGAGTATTTTCACTCTGAAATGCCATACTTCATCCTATCGTTATTTACAACTTCACCTAGAATATTGTAGTGTGCCATATTTGGGAGATGATGAGTTGTTTCTTTGCTTTTCTTTTTGGTGATTTTTTGCAGAGAAATGTTAGTGGGAGAGAAGGAGAGGTTTCGAGAATAATTTAGTGAGATTTAAATTTAATGCCACTACAGCCAGAAGAGAGAGAGTCAAGGCTAATGATGATTATCCCAAAAAGAGACGACTGTTGCAGTTAGTACTTGCGGTTATCCATCATATCACAATTAAATGGAGTAGTGCAAGATGATCATTAAATTCAAAGGTTTATTACATTCTTCAGTTAAATTATCCTTATAATTACCATTTTATTTCTTCTCTCCGACAAATAGCAGCTTTATTTTATCTCTTCATTACAGATTAATCCAACTTTTACTAAGTTGATCAAAGTCTTACAATCAACATCAGTTATTTTTTTACTTAGTTCTACATATTTATATAATCTTAATCAATTAAAGTTTTACCAAGTAGTTTAAAGTTATATTATTCAAATATCATGACGATTATCTCTTGGGAATTGTTGTAGTTACTACTTGTGTTTTTCCAAGAAGTCCATCAAACCACACTTATATGGAGAAGTTACTAATTGTAGTTGGATAAGATGATTATTAAATTCAAGGGTTTATCATCTTCTCCAATTAAATTAACCTTACAATTACCATTTTCATTTCTTTTAACCATCATTATAGTTTAGGTGCAGACATGGCGAACTTGAACTTGGCTTCTCTCCAACATAGAAACAAGCAGTGTCAAGGATTTTGGTAGTGCAAGAGTTTCTTTCCCAAGGTTCAATGCAATTTGGAGAGAAGATTACGTTTACAGATCTGCAAATCTCATTTTCATGAATGAATGAATAGATGAGGTCAATGTTGTTAGAACATTCAGGCTTAGGTGCCACCATTTGGTAGATCTACTTGCGAGGTATGTATAAGTTCTTCATCATCCATTTACTTGATGAAGGAAAATAAATTAATCTTGCTTGTGAGAAAGGATGCTTGTTGGCCAGATATGTAGATGGTATGATGAACTTAACATTTAGCTTTGATGATAAAGGATTGGTTTACAACTATCATGATTTTACCCGTGAATATGTTGATCGGATGTATAACATGCTCACTAGTTGGGCACTCTCAGGATATTGGGGTTACAATAAACCTGAGATGTTTATGTCTCTATTGGAAAGAATAGATCCCAACGTGCCATATAATTGTTGGTGCTCCAGAATATAGAACCAGTGTTTATAGCCTCCATAGATTGATCAAGAATACAGTAGGGATGCAATCGTTGTTTATGGCAATGTGCATCTTAGGACTTTTGCAATCAAATTAATTTGACTCTCATCACTGGACAATTGGAGATTAAGTTTATAACATGTAATTTTTATCTACTTTTAATAAATTTCTGTAAATATATTTTACATTATATAATTTATATAGTTTTTCTCTATAAACTAATATTTGTTAACTTCAATAAATGTATCAATAAAAACACATGTGTCTAAAAAACATAATAAATATCTGCATATATAAAATGAGACTGTAAAAGATACAATCTAAACTAGTTGAACTTTTAATAAGTTTTATAGTTACACTAAATTTAACAGTTACATCAAATCTTACTAATTTTTCGGAAATTATGAAGAGAGATCTAAATTTTATGGGTCAAAATTGGATGGTCCACAAAATGTCTTTGGTAAGTTTGTAATTATTAAAGTTTCTCTTGATTTTATGGACTTTTACTATTTTTTATTAAAATAAAATTTTATTCAATTCATTTTTTGGGGAGGAGTATGCCAGATTTTTTTTTCCAGAGCACTGGAGCATCTGATTCCAAAAGTTTCATCTCTCCATTGTAGACATTTTCTTTCTCTATGTTTGAAGTAACAGACGCCGACGATGCCGCACTTTGGGTCGGCGCTCTAATTTTCTCCGACTCCGGTTTTGTAAAATTCGATACCTCTGATCACCGTTGCAAGGAAGATGACATTGTTTCTCTATACGCCAATAAGGTTGGAACATTTCAGACCATCATTATCGCAGATCCTTAGGGGGGGGGGGGGTTTGGTTAATTAAGCATTTAATTAAATGAAAAGTAAAAAAATTAGAAGTAACCGATCCTTAATTCGCCATTTTCGTGATCGATTATGAAGGGGGTTTTTAGGACGCGTGTCACAACATGAGAGGAGGTGAGTTTTTATTTTCAATTTTGTTTTCTTTTTTCTCCTCATTTGGTCTCTTCGTGTTCTCCGTCGAAGAGAGCAAAGCGACGAAAGGAAGGATTCGATCCTCCACCACATCCTCTTCTACAGATCCTCCACCACCGATCCTCTGTCTGTCATCGTTCTCGTCTTCTCCGTGAGAAAGGAAGGATCGAAACTCACCACCGATCGAAACCCGCCACCGTCAGAAACCCCCCACCAAAGAAAGACTCTCTCTCTTCTTCTCTGTCGGCCCTCACTGCTTCTCCCCTGTCTTCTCTCCTCTTCTCCATCAGTTGAAGGATCGAAACCCACCACCGATCGAAACCCACCACCGTTTGAAACCCACCATCACCGACTCGCTCTCGTCTTCTCTGTCGCTCCTCACCGCTTCTCCTCTGTCTTCTCTCCTCTTCTCCATCAGTTGAATGATCGAAACCCACCACCACCGATCGAAACCCACCACCACCGATCGAAACCCACCACCACCGCCTCTCTCTCGTCGACTCTGGCGGTCCCGATGGTGACTCCTCCGTCGCTTCTCGTCTTCTCCGGCAGAATAAGGATGCAAACCCACCACAGACAACGCGTTTCATATCTGGTAATTAACTTTCTCACCCCATCCTTTTGCTTTCAATTTCATTCATCTTAATTAGTGTATTTAGGATGATTGTCTTTATTACATTTGGCTCTGTATTTAAAAATCGAATTGTATTTAGGATGAATGGAATTGTATTTAGGATGATTGTCTTTTTTACATTTTGCCATGTTTATGGTTATGCTGATGAAATAAACCTTCTTCCCTGTGTTTGAACTTTGCACAGATATGACCTGAACGTCGACCTTATGGATGTTCATGCAGACAAGACTACATTTCATCGCTTTGATAAGTTCAACCTGTTGAGGTTAGTGTGCAAAAGTTGAAATCAATTTCTTGCTATTTTCTTAATTGATTTAGCCGGGTAGTTGTTAGGTGATGAATGCTGGTTAATCAATGCTTGTGATGAATGGTGGTTAGAGTTAGAATTTGGTTAGTGACTGGTTGATGTGATCAATGCTGGTTAGAGTTAGGATTTGGTTAGTGACTGCTTGATGTGATCAATGCTGTTTAGAGTTAGGAATTTAGTTACTGAATGGTTGATGTGATCAATGCTGGTTAGAGTTAGGATTTGTTTAATCAATGCTTGTTAGGAGATGGTTAGGTAATAAATAAGTTAGATAGCTGTCTACTCATCAACTCTAAACGAGTGAAAGAGTAAAGACAGTGATGAAAGCTTCTGTGATGAATGTTTGTACCCGCAACTCTTTTCATTTATAAAACCAGGGTTCTTTTTTCTTTCTCCTTCCAACATCCTGAAACACATTTCTTCTTCTTTCTTCTTCTTTCTCACTTCCTAGGATATGGATTCTACGAATCCATATCATCACACAACCAATTTTGTTGACCTCTTGCAGAGTCAACAAGATTGTCACCTTCCCGAATCCTTTCATTATGATTGTACTGAAACATCAAGCTTCTGTGAGGACTCACTGTCTAAGCGTAAGGAAAGGAAGAAATGGTCTCCCTCTGATGATTGTGTGCTCATTAGCGCATGGTTAAACACCTCTAAGGATCCGGTAGTTGGCAATGAGCAGAAAGCAGGTGCTTTCTGGAAGCGCATTGCAGCTTACTTTGCAGCAAGCCCAAAGGTGGAAAGAGGTGAAGAACGAGAGGCTATCCAGTGTAAGCAAAGGTGGCAGAAGATGAATGATCTTGTTTGCAAGTTCTGTGGAGCCTATGCGGCTGCAACAAGACAGAAAACAAGTGGTCAGAGTGAGAGTGATATTGTTAAACTGGCACACGAGATCTTCTACAACGATCATAAGATAAAATTTAACCTTCACCATGCTTGGGAGGAGCTGAGAAACGACCAGAAATGGTGTGCACTTGCGAGTAGTAAGATTGATGGATCACAATCATCAAACGCTAAGAAGAGAAAGTGTGAGGATGGAGCACAATCATCAAGCTCTCAGTTTGATGATCAGCCAACCATACGTCCTCCTGGTGTTAAGGCAGCTAAAGGAGCTTCTGGTAAGAGAAGAATAGACGATCAGCAGGCTGTCACTCAGTTTCAGAGTATGTGGTCTATCAAAGAGAAAGACTTGGCTGTGAAAGAGAGACTCTCGAAGATGGGACTTCTAGACAGTCTCATTTCAAAAACAGAGCCACTCTCTGAATATGAAGAAGCTCTCAAGATGAAGTTAATCACAGAGATGTTGGGTGATTAGTGTGTATGTCGCATTTCTGTGTTCTATGTTTCTATGTTCTAAGTGAAATGTAATCCTCTTTCTATGTTCTATGTTGTGTATTTGCAGTATGTTTTTGTGCTATGTTCTAAGTGAAATGTGATCCTCTTTCTATGATCTATCACGTGTATTTCCAGTATGTTTCTGTGCTATGTGATAAGTGAAATGTGATCCTCTTTCTATGTTCTATGTTGTGTATTTGCAGTATGTTTTTGTGCTATGTGATAAGTGAAATGTGATCATGTACAATGTCTAATGTTATTTTTTCTATGTGCAGGGAGACAAAGGCAACTTAGGAGTGTTCTTGTGCATGAGAAGTCACGAGTGTGCATGAGAAGTCACGAGACTTGGATGTATGTGTCACAAGAGTTGGATGTATGTGTCATTATTTAGTCACGAGTGTTGTCGTTTTTGCATGAGAAGTCACGAGTCTTGAACACTGTTGTTTGTTCACGAGTGTTGTTTAAAGTCACAATATGTTGTTGTTTAGTTTCAAGCTTGAAGACTGTTGTTTGTTCTCCCATCTCTATATAAATTGGTAACTCAGTAAGCATTATATGACAAAAAAAATTTCTAATCTCTCTTTCTTTCTCCTCCTCACAAAGTTATTCAAAGCATTTTGATTATATTCATGGCATCTTCTTCTCATAACAATATTGATCAAAATTTTGATCAATATTTTGATCAACATTTTGATCAAATTTTTGAGAATTTTTCCATCAATGAAGAACAAAGGAAAACAAGGAAAAAACGAGTGCATATCGAAAGAAATCGTGAAGAAGGCGATGTACGTTTATGGAACGATTATTTCAGTGTTACACCAACATATCCTGAAAATCTGTTCCGACGACGATTTAGAATGAACAAGCCATTGTTCATGCATATTGTTGATCGACTCTCAAATGAAGTTGATTTTTTCCGACAAAAGAAAGATGCTCTCGGAAGGCTTAGTCTCTCTCCACTTCAAAAGTGTTCAGCAGCAATCCGTGTCTTGGCATATGGTTGTGCGGCTGATACGGTCGACGAATACCTCCGGCTCGGTGAAACTACAACTCGGGCATGTGTGGAAGAGTTTGTCAAAGGAATAATCTATTTATTTGGTGATGAGTACCTAAGAAGACCAACACCCGCTGATCTTCAACGTCTACTTAATATTGGTGAGATTCGTGGATTTCCCGGGATGATAGGAAGCATCGATTGTATGCATTGGGAGTGGAAGAATTGTCCCACCGCTTAGAAAGGTCAATATTCACGTGGTTCGGGAAAACCCACAATCGTTTTAGAGGCGGTCGCTTCGTATGATCTATGGATATGGCATGCGTTTTTTGGACCTCCAGGTACTTTAAATGATATCAATGTTCTAGATCGCTCACCTATTTTTGATGACATAATACAAGGTAAAGCTCCGACAGTAACTTTCTTTGTCAATGGAAGCGAGTATCATATGGCTTACTATCTCACCGACGGTATTTATCCGAAATGGGCAACTTTTATCCAATCTATTCCAATACCACAAGGGCCGAAAGCGGTTTTATTTGCTCAACATCAAGAAGCTGTCAGAAAAGATGTCGAGCGTGCTTTTGGAGTCCTGCAAGCTCGCTTTGCCATTGTTAAAAATCCAGCACTTTTTTGGGATAAAGTCAAAATTGGAAAGATTATGCGAGCATGTATCATACTCCATAATATGATAGTTGAAGACGAACGAGATGGATACACTCACTTTGATGTTTCAGAGTTCCAACAAGGAGAAGACAACGGAAGTTCACATGTCGATCTCACGTATTCTACAGATATCCCTACAAATATCGCCAATATGATGGGTGCTCGAACTAGAATTCGTGATAAACAAATGCATCAACAACTTAAAGCTGATTTGGTTGAACATCTATGGCGTAAATTTGGACGTAATGAAGACAACAACTAAGCTCCGATGTTTATTTCAAATAACTCTCGTTTATTTAATCTTTGTTTTTATGTTTTTATTTTAAAATCTATGTTAAAGTGTTAAATTTTAATATGTTTTATATAATTTATAAATTTTATGTTTAAAAAAATATGTTTACTAATTTTTTTTTTTAAGAAACCTTACTTAAGAAACTACCATTGGAGACACAAAATCAAATAGTTTCTTAACTAAGTTTCTTAAACCCACTAACTACAATGATATACTTAAATAATCATTAAGAAACTCATTAGAGTTTCTGTGGATAATGGTGCTCTCACAATCCAAAGTAATTACTGATTTGTTGGTAGGTTTCTCTTGAGATTGAACCTTGTTTAAATCCTCCAAGAGAAGACAATGGAAGCAAGGCAGCTTGCCACACAAGAAAATGAACAAGAAGAAAAAGTGACCAAAGAGTCTACGTGAAGAAGAATGAAGTGGAAGCAAGAGATTGCTTACCACCCAAGGAAAACAAGAAGAAGCAAAAGCCAACTAAAGAATTCCAACGAGAATGTGACTTTAGTCACAAAGAATCAAGAAGTGTTGCATAAAATCCTAGCTAAGAAGAGCTAGTAAGAGTTTTTAAGAGTGGTTACTAGAAGTAAGGCTAAGTTGTAGTAGTGGTTAAAGTGCATGTGTAGTAGTTAGAGAAAAGCTACTATAAGTATGTGTGTTGTTGTAAGAAAAATATCCAATTCTACTAAGAAAAAAAATTGGAGAAAGAACAATGTAGACAATTAAAGATAAACTCTCTTCTCTCTCTACAAGAACAAATACAAGTGAGAGAGTAAAGGGAGTATAAGTGTGTGCTTGTGTGATGATACACAAGTAAAAATAGGGAGAGTGAGTTGAACAAAAAACAGAGAGAGAAAGAGAAGAACTGGCCATGCATGATAAGAGGTCAAGCCAAGAGCAAAATCACAGCAGTTTCTTTTGAGATTTGGTTACCTTTTTATAGATCTGAGATTTTATCAGTTCTAAACTGATGTTCATGCGATTGATTGTAAAAGCTGCGAGTGCGGTGAATCTGTTAACCATTGAGACATTGTAATTTTTGGGACATAAAAAGAGCTACACTTTGGAAATAACGTTTTCTTGTGTATGTTATGTGACATATTTTTGTTTTAATTCGATGGTGATTTGCATATATCTTTCTACTGTTTAGTTTGATGTAATCGTAGTGAGACATATGTATCGGTAACGATTAGTTGGAGTTTGCTACAACTGAAATTAACTCAAAGTTTTTATCATTCAAATCTGGCATGTAGGAAATTGAGGTCCTTATGTTGTGATCTTCTCTTTGAATCTGATTCCATTTATTTTGGTTTCTAGAGGGTGTGAAGGAGAACAAGGAAGAATTTGGTGAGGTTCTGAGTGGTGATAGACTTGTTAGTGCTCCATACAAGCTCAACTTCATAGATGAAAAGGATTCTTAGCCATACTGCAAAAAAAAAGCTAAGAAAAGAAGAGGTTAAACAGTTCAAAATTGCTGGCCGGATAAAGCATTCAATTTTCAGCTAAGAATAATATCAGTTGTCAATAGGGTATGATACAGTTTTGTAAGATTGTTTATAGTAAATTATATATTGTATATTGTGATATTTATATGGATACAATTTTTTATATCAAGTTTTTAGAATAATGTTTTCATATTAGTTGTTAAATCTAACAAGTGAAATGCAAGTCTTTCTATCCAACATATGAAATGTTTGGTGAGGAGACCGGGGTGGATTCAAAGTGAAGGATTTGGTTACAACTATTCCACTCCGCATGTGCAAGACTTTTATAGAGAATGTTTTTTTGTAACAAACGAATGTGCATTTAAAAGGAGAAATCGACACTAATGTTAGGGTGTATGGATTATTGGATCTACAAAATTCATATTGGATGTACAAAAATTCAAAAATTTGGCTAAGCATAATATGTTAGCTATGATTTAAATAACTGTTGGATGGATCATTCTTTTTTAACAATATTATTAGCTTTCATTTGAAAATAATACAAATTAGGAAAACCTAAAAAATCAATAATACACTAATATTTACTATTATTCTCATCTCTAACATGTTCATATAGCTTGCTAACAATGCTATCCATCCATCTAATAAAATACGTAACTGTCTATTGTATTTGGTGTTCATATAGCTTGCTAACAACGTTATCTATTCTCGTCTAACAAAATATGTAACCATCTACTATTTTATGTTTGTTAGATTAGAATCTGTCAAATCATTAAAGACACTAGTTCTTATAATTTTTGTAAAAAACTTCTATCAGATAAACTCTCCCAGCTCAATTTCATATAAACTAACGTCAAATTTGGATGGACACGGACCATTTTAACCAGCTAATTCCATATTCCACACCACCAGTTTAGAACATTTCTAGTTTTTTTTTGAACACATACATTTTTTAGTTAAATCTCTTAACTATTACACTCCTGAAGAATGATAAAAAAAAAGAGAAAATTGCCAAAATAGAGCAAATAAACACTATCTTTGTCCCCTTGGTATAAAATAAACTTAATTTTATCCCTTTAGTATAATCTTTTTTTTAATCCCAAAACTAACCCTTTATTTCATTTAATAAATTTAAAACTCAATTTATATATAAAAAAATTAAATTGATATTGACAAAAAAAATTAAATTAAAATATAATTAAAAAAAATCCCCAAATCATCAAACCCTAAATCTATCGTCGACATCTCTCTCTCTATTGTCTCAAAAAGCCTCCTCTGTCTCCGGCATCTCTCTCGCTCTCTAATTCCATCTCTTTTTTCTCTCAATCATCCTCTGTCTCTGACATCTCTCTCACTCTCTATTTCCATCTATCTCGTTGAGGAAATCAATCGAAGGTAAGTGAGACTTCTTCTTCCTGTTTCTCCTTTGTTTTTGATTTTGTTCTTCGCTAGCTCCTCCGATTGGAATTTGTAGATACCCCTTTTCCCTTTTTCTTTGCATGTTCCTCAACGGATTAGGGATTGTTACATGTGTTCTTCAATCGGGTTTGTGTTCTTCAAATGTTTAGGGTTTGTTACATGTGGTTCTTCAATCGGTTTGTGTTCTTCAACTGATTAGGGCTTGTTACATGTGGTTCTTGAATCGGGGTTGTGTTCTTCAACTGATTAAGGTTTGTTATATGATTTGTTACTGATTTGGGTTTTTCAGGATTAAGGTTTTGTATGTCAATCAATTGCTGCTTAATTTCTTTTTGGGCAGTGATGGAATCTTGCTTCTGTTACTAAGATTCGCCATGTTAACTTCTTTAGAACTTTTCCTGAAGAAATCGGTTAGGTTATGTATATTTGGGAAGTGTAGTTTTCTTTTAGTTGTTGGGCTTGATACTTTTCGACTTTCATGCTCTCTGTTTGATTATGTGAACCGATTTAGTTTGTGAGTTGGCTTAGTTTGATTAGTTGATTGAGAGTGTGAATTGACTTTTCTTAGCTTGAGTTTGAATTTTTCGTATGTGAATTGATTTTGTTTCTAAACAGAATGATAGTGGTTGGGTTTTCGTGTTTTTAAAACTGTTTAGTGTAGTGTTTATGATATTTCTTTTTGGGCAGTGATGGAATCTTGCTTCTGTTACTAAGATTGGCCATGTTAACTTCTTTAGAACTTTTCCTGAAGAAATCGGTTAGGTTCTGTATATTTGGGAAGTGTAGTTTTCTTTTAGTTGTGGGGCTTGATACTTTTCGACTTCCATGCCCTCTATTTGATTATGTGAACCGATTTAGTTTGTGAGTTGGCTTAGTTTGATTAGTTGATTGAGAGTGTGAATTGACTTGTCTTAGCTTGAGTTTGAATTTTTCGTATGTGAAATGATTTTGTTTCTAAACAGAATGATAGTGGTTGGGTTTTCGTGTTTGTAAAACTGTTTAGTGTAATGTTTATGACATTTGCGTTATGTCTTATGGTGTTAGTAGTCTTCTATTTATTGTCTTTTGTAGATATGGAATTAGAGTTGCCGAAGCGTTTATACGGAGAGGGTCTTGAAACTCAGATCAAAAACATCACCAACAGCTGCCGCATGTCACTCCTCAGAATTCTGAAGAAGGCTATGTCTGAAGAATACGCATAAGTGAAGAGAGATCTTGTATTTGCACATATCATGGCTATTAAAGAAAATGGCCTCAAGTTTTCAGCAAAGTTGGTGCATAGCTTCTTGTGTAAGGAATTGATCACCTCGAAGAAGCATGAGAAGTGGTTTGTCTTTGCGAAGAATCCACTGCGGTTTTCGCTGCAAGAGTACCATGCGGTGACTGGCCTGAAAGTAGTAAAGGAGAGTAGCAGTGAAGTGGTGAAATGGAAAGCCGACCTGGGTTTTTGGAGTAAGCTACTTAAGGAGGGTGGGAAGATCTCCTTGAAGTGTATAAAGAAGGACCACTTAAAAAATGTTCACAAATGGAGTCGGCTTGATAGGTTGAGATTGATCTACCTGTGCGTCGTGATGGGTGTGGTTATGGAGAGAGACGAGAAGGTGAACATCCCTCATATGTACATCAAGTTAGCAATGGATCTTGAGAAGTTTAGACAGTTCCATTGGGGTCTTCTCTCGTACGACTATCTGCTAAGCTCTATTGACAAGATTAGGAGGAAATTGGATAACAAGGAGAGCTACATTTTCGAAGGATTCTCATATGCTCTCCAGATTTGGTTTATGGAAGCCATTCCTGATTATGGAGAAATATACGGCAAGAGAGTCAGTGACAGTTTCATTGGTCAAAGGTGTGGCAACTGGAAAGGAGCAGAAAAAGTTTCATATGAAGACATCATTGAGCTTGAGAACTCATTTCCTGATAAGGTATGTATATATGTTGTCTTTTTATTTCCTGATTAATGTATGTTTTTTTTATAGCTCTTAATGTTGAAAATTATTTGTAGGGTAAACTGTTTCCAGTCATTTCGGTGACTGGTAATGGTGATGTGCTTATGAGTGATGTCTACCTAAGGAACGGTGAAATGGAAGATGAGAGGGTAAAACTTATTCTGGATAGGATAATGAACAAATTTGATTGGAGCGATACAAAATGAGAAGTCTTAGAACCTGAAAAGACTGATATAGAGGAAGCGGATGAAGAAGATGTAGAGGCAGAAGCAGATGATATTGTCGATGACACTGATGTTGCAGATGAGGTTAATGGGTCTGCTAATGTTGTACAAGAGGTGAATGGCTCGGCTAATGTGGCAGATGAGATGAATGGTACAATTAATGTTGGAGGAAGAGTAAAGAGAAAGATCCATGACGAAGGAGCCGAGTCAAGAAAGAAGAAGTTGGTGTGTCAGCGATCTGCAGCTAAAAAAGGTACTCTTGATCATGATACGAAGAGTTTCATTGAGGGTTTGTTCCACACGTCCTTCACTTGTTTTTTTGAGAAATTCAGTAAGCAAGTGTTGGACAAAATGGAGAAGATGAAGACTGATGTTTCAGAGAGAACTGGGAAGATGGAGAGTGAAGTTTTACAGCTCAGGGAAGCACTCACTTTAAGTGGTCAAGGAAGCGGTCCTAGCAAGATCAAAGTCGAGCCAACTGAAGCAAAGAAAAAGGTACCAACTAAAAGAAAGCGTAAAAGTTGATGTACTTGGAATTAGGATGCTTGAATTAGTCTGCTGAAGCTAGGCTTTTGGAGCTAGGTTGTTGGAACTAGACTTCAATTTTCACTGTATAATAATATGTAAGCTTAAACCTTTTGAATGTTTCTTCTGAAATGGTATGTAATATGTAAAATTGGATGTGTTTGTTGTCTTTTGCGTTTAAAACTGGATGTGTTTATTGTCTTTTATGCTATGTAATCCTTGGAATCGTTTGAATTTTTGTGATGCATCGATGTTATCCTATCATTGGAATCGTTTGAATCCTTGGAATCGTTTATTGTCTTTTATGCTGTGTGATCCTGTGGAATCGTTTAACATGTTCTTATATCATTTTTTTTTGTTAATGAATAGGTTGGGAAAAAGGAATCTTTAAACACTGATGATTTGTTTGTGAATTTACCTCGAGTAAACTTGACTCAATCATCAGACATTAATCTTGAGTTGGGTACACAAGAGTACTTGGAATGGTTGTCTCCAGGAACATCATTGAAGATGTCACCACCACAATTAGATGACAAAAACATAGATCTAGCCGGCGAAGCAGAGGATGACAGAAATTTGGTGTATGTGGCTGAAGAAGATTTTGAAAAAATGCAAAAGTGGCAAGATTTGAGAATGTAAGTTATTCCTTTCAATATCTCATTGTATGATGTTGTTTCTAATCTTAATTTGAACTTTTTATTTTGATTACAGAGATATACAGATTGGTCCTTGTCTTTTAAACTCAAAAATGACTGGTCATATTATGAGTGCAAGCAAGTGGCTTCACAACCACGTAAGCATTAAACTAGTGCCTTGATTGATGCTGTAATGTTCATATCATGTCTACTAACAACTTCCATGTTATTTTGTAGGAGATCGATGCTGTAATGTTCGTATTCCGAGAAAGAACAACACTGCGACGATGGAAACCAGACCGTGTTGCTTTTATGACATGTGTCTTCAGCGATCTCATTAGCAGGGAATACAAGACTTTCTTGAATGGTAAGAGGAAGTACAAGATGGATAATTTTCTGCTGGATTACGGCAAAGGTGAGCTGCCTCCTCATGGTAGAACACGACAGTTATGGAATGTTGATGTGGATCGAATATATGTTCCTGTCTGGGTAAATCGGAACCATTGGATTGCATTATGCATCAGCTTCATGAATATGCATATCGAAGTGTTTGATTGCGCGGGTAAACAAAGGCACAAAGAAGTCAAAGCATTCACATTCCTAGTTCCTCGGATAGTGAAGGCCATTCAGTCAGAGAGTATTCAAAAGGATCTCACTACCATTCCCTATGGTGTTTCCTATGTCCCTATGCGTGTTATTAACCGGAAAGGTTGTCATTGTGGTGTATACACTCTAAAACACATTGAATGCCACTTGCTTGGGTTGGATTTATCATTGGTGGATGATGATAACATCATGGGAGCTCGAATTAAGATAATGTGGGATATATGGGAAGCAACTAATGATCCAGAGTTGATTGAGAGGATGTCAAAGTATGAGCCACCTAAGTGTGTGCCTTCTAAGTGTGTTGAGTTAGAATAAATTTAGATGCCTAATCTATTGTATTAACATTTGGTTTTTAGTATTAACTTGAATGCTTAATCTATTGTTTAATGTTTGGGTTTTAAGAATGTATGTTTGGCTTTTAAGAATGTGAATGTTAACTTGACATAAAACTCTAAACTTTTAAGAAAACCCGAGATTAGGATCGACAAAAGACATAACAATACCTTACACCCGAGACATAAACCCGACCCAGAAGAGATCCGATTGTAACCTAAACCGGACCCAGTGGAGATCCGATTGTAACCTAAACCCGATCCAGTGGAGACATAAACTCGAAATCAACCATTTTTCTGAAACGTCTTTTCTCACTTTCTTCTTTTTCTCTCTAATATCTTTTCTCTCAACCATGACGACACACAGAAGATTCTCTGAAGGAGTTCCTTCAGCATGCTGGTGTGGAAGAAGGGTTGTGATACTCTATTCAAAAACAAATGAGAACCCTTACAAAAGATTCTATAGATGTGAAATTAGGGCACATGTTATCTTATTTTGACTATTTTCGAGACCCTTTGTTTGGTCATGGATTAAATTTTTTTCCTTTGAGATTTGCTTCGTTTTCCCTTCCACATCGATTATTTGAAAATTGAGATTCGAATTTTGTTTCTCGACATCGTTTTCACTGTTGTTTTCGATTTTCCTTGTACATCATTTTTTTTCTTATTTGTTTATGGTTTTTTGATGTAGCGAAAGAAGGAAAACCATTTGTTTAAGTGGTTCGATGAAGCTTTGCTTGATGAGATTCGAAAGGTAGATGCTGAACAAAAGAGAATTGCAGAAGAGATTGAAGAGCTTAAAAGGAGTTTGAAGAAAACCGTGGAGGATGAAGTTAGGAAGCAGAAAAATTCACTGAAGTAGGTTGCCTTGGAAGCACTTTGTGGCTTTTTGAAAGATAAAGTAGGCAAGAAAAAAAGCGTTCAAGACATTGTTTCTTGTATATCGATTTCTTGAACAATTTTATGTGGTTATCTAGTGTTCTTACTATGAATAAGATGAGTTTTTGGTTCTTACTATCTTGTTCTTTACAATAAAAATGAAACATCTATTGTTTCCTTCGATAACAAAAACCATTTGATATCAAAAACATTTCGAAACATAAAAACACAAAAACCATTCGATATCAAAAACCATTCGAAACATAAAAGCACAAAAACCATTCGATATCAAAAACCATTCGAAACTATATAGCTACTTCACAAGTTACCCTGTTGTGGCCACTAATACCACATCTACTACACTTGCGAGGCTGTTTGTTTTGTGCTATTTGTGATGATAGAATTTTGTCTTCAACGGTTTCATATCTGCGTTTTCTTTTTCGTCTGGTGGCAGCACATTCACTTTCTTAACATCTTCAGGAATGGACCAAGCATCCTCAAGAACAGCAATAGGATTTATGCTTTCATGATAAGCTTCTCGCCAAGCTCGAGTTGTGTACATCGAATCAGTTAACGTGTGTGGTTCTCTAGCAACATGAAAGCCAACTTTAATGGCGTGTTTACAAGGGATCTTCAAAAGATCATACTTTCCACATGAACAAGTCTGACTATCCAAATCAACTACGCAGTCGATTTTATCACCTCTAACAAGCAACCGACTATCACTAACAGAGTAAACTGAAAATGTTGTGCCCTTTGTGATTCTCCTTGCAATCTTCTTCTCCACATGTTTGGTAACAGGATGTGTATGTTCTGCAATCAGTTTCCTACGGTTAAAAAGCCACCGTGTCAACATTTTCCTGATACTATCCAACAAAGGAATCACTGGATACTCTCTCGGTGAAACAACGCAAAGTTAATAGATTCAGCAGGGTTGGTTGTCCTTATGTCGTATCTGTATCCAGGAAACTGACATCTTGCCCATTTATGCACATCAGCCTCCCTAAGATAATTTCCAATTGCCGGACTGATATTACAAACATTAGCAAACAGATTTTCAAAATCAGCAACTCTATAAGCCTTCGACGCCTTTGAAACCAACCCAGCAAGACCTTTCCCTTTGAAATATGTTACCACATTACTCAACAAATGATGAATACAAATACCATGTTTAGCTGTTGGATACACATTCTCAATCGCTTTGGCAATCGACACCTGCATGTCCGAAATAAAAGCCAAATGTTGATCATCAGCAATGACAACCTTTAGTTGTCTCATAAACCATTCCCAAGAACTATCATTCTCTGAGTCGACTACTCCAAACGCGATAGGATACAAATTAGAGTTTATGTCTAAAGCAGTTGCAACTAGTAGAACTCCTTTGTATTTACTCTTCAAAAAAGTCCCATCAACCACAATAACCCGTCTGATGACTTTGTTAAATCCTCTAATCGATTGCCCAAATGCGATAAACAGATATAAAAATCTACCACTCTTGTCAATATCATACGCTGAATTTGTACCCGGATTAGCCTCTCCCAACATGTGCAAGTATTTTGGTATTTTTCCATAACTTTTCTCTGGAATACCTCTAACTACATTGATCACATATTCACGCGAATCATATGCTAAGAATATGAGATCTCACATCCATGATCATTACGCATAATCTGTATGATATCATTAGGTTTTGGCCCTTCCTTGATGCCTTCATATTTATGCATTATCAGACCGGCTATCGTTTTAGCGGAAGCAGTCTTACCCGAGTTACTTTTGCTTGAAGCTGCGCATGTATGTTCACCGACATACTTCTTTATAATGAAATAAGTAGATTCCTTCAAACTATCAGCTCTAACACCCCAATTGCATGTGTTATCTGCGCATCTAATATACCAAAGTTCCCTATCTGATTTGATAACCTGATAGCCAAAGTTATGCTTCATTGCACATATCTCGAAAGTCACCTTCAGTAAACTTTTTGTCTGAAATATTTGACTTTTCTTAACAACTTCCAGCAAAGAAAACTTTGACACATCGGTTCTGTTATCTTTTTCAAATGGCATGGTTTCAGCATCATAATCGAAAACATCAACTTCAACTTGTTTCATCTTTTCTTTCTTTTTCTTCTTCCTCTCTCTTTGCATCTCAGAAAAAACATTCTCTGGATCGTTCCCATTATAACCAAGATTTCCCTCGGCTTCATCAGTACTTGAATTTGTTGGAGGCTTGTTAAGATCGAAATTGGATTTCTTGGGATTCTCAGCCTTTGCTTTATATATCACACACAATCGAGTCGATACATTCTTTTTAGCAAAACCACCAAAATTCCTAAGTTGTCTATCGTTTGCAATGATAACAAGTGGACATGTTGTTGTATTGATCAACTCAGTAGGTAGATAACTCAACTCCAAATCATCTAAGGTAGCTTCTTCGATACCAAAATCCTCCATAACCATTACCTTTAAATCATCTAAGGTAAAACTCGATTCCAATATCAGTAACCTACCCCCTTTCTCATCAGCCGAAAACACGCATCCAGTAGTTGCACTTAATTCCCATACACCACATAACGTATAGATATGCATCGTATTAGAAGAAGAGTTGTGAAAATCACAAGAAAAACAATGGATAACTCATGGTTTGATGAAAAACAAGAGGATACATCGGGTTTTTTTTTTAATTTTTGGGCAAGCAAAATTGCCTATACACGTTTTAGGAAATTAGATATTTCAATAATATTTCAAAAATATTTTGTAACTGAAATTTCCTTATTTTTCGGATTTAGGGTTAATCTTTCCATAGAAGGTACATTCTACTATAAGTAGACTATGAGTACTTTTTAGATTTCGTATTCTATTTTTTTTTAGAAATAAATACAAAACTAGAAATTACATTCGGAAAAATATTTTGTAACTGAATATTCCTTATTTTTCGGACTTAGGGTTAATCTTATCCATAGAAGGTACGTTCTACATTGCGTAGATAAAAGACCACCAGTCCGGAAGCATTTTTTACTATAAGTAGACTTCTGAGTACTTTTTAGATTTTGAATTCTAATGATTTTAGAAATAAATATAAAAGTAGAAATTACATTCGTAAAAAATATAGATATCTTTAATACGCGTAGACTTCACATTCCTTAAAATTAGAATTCAACACAAAAGTAGAATTCGATTCTTGTAAACGTAGAATAACATGTTTCACCTAGAAATCGATTTCCACTTTCTCGTAGAACATAATTTTTAAATTATAATTTAACAAGTTTTACAAAAAAATATATATATTAGTATGTGCATATGAGTAGTTCATCAATTCTTTATATTTAAAATATTTTTTTTTGATTCATAAATCTATTTTTCAGTAAGTTTTTAAAAATGGAAAGGGCAATTTAGGTATAAAAGACACAAAAAAAGAATTTATACCAAGGGGTAAAGATGGTGTTTATTTGCTCTATATTGGCAAATTCTCCTACAAAAACAAACAAATAATTAGCATGCCAGCAATTATTTGTGAGAAACAGAGGTGTCTAAAAGTTTCTGCAAAATCATTTTTTACACGAATTTAGATTTGAAAAGGTGAAGAGAAGATGATAAAAGGCACTTGTTGACGAGTTGTTTAACCTATGTGAGTTTTTTTGGGTCTGTTAACAGACACATCACCATGTTACTCATCCCCGCCTCGCCCATCTCCATGTTCATCACAACGAGGAAAGAGTTCACTGTGACACCTCTGACTTCGTATAGGATTTTTTTTCCTGAAAATTCTTTAGAGCAATATTATGGATCATTCCAAAAACAAAACTTTTGATGATTAAAATAAAAGGCAATTGCTTGGCGTCAAATGATCGGAACCTCTCATCTTCCTTTTCTGAAACCCTCTCACCATCTTCTCTCCAGGAAAATGAAAAATTAAAATTTTGATGGAAAAATGCAGAGGAGCTTGAGGAGAGAGGAAAGACAAGATTTACAGTATGTGAAAAGGTTTGATATATGGGTGTATAATTGTTCGAACTATATAGCTATATAGGTTTAATATAGACTTGATAGGGGTAGAATTGCTATTTTAAAAAAACATGTCATCCTAATAGTATGTTTTCCATTTCTGCAAATGTAGCACTTATGGGGTGTATATCATATGCAATTTCCCTCTATTGAATAGAAACAAACAATTCATTTAACATAAATATTTAATTTGTACAAAACTAAACACATATTTATCAATTTTTTTTAAAAAAAATTAAAAATAACATTCCAAAATCAAACTCTAAAAATACAAAACATTACTAGAAGATATGATACCAACCTTAAATCAAGAACAATCATGACTTACAATCTTTTTTTTGGGACAAATCGTACTTCATTGATTCAAAGATTTTAAACGCCATAAGAGAAGGAAATGTTACAAAATAGAAAAGCATAATCAGCTACAATATTTGCCATATGAAATGCAAGACCAAATACAAAGTAAGAAACTAATTCATCGAAAGAGAGGATAAGGGACCGAACAACGAGTAATATCCAGTGAACATCGGTTGACCAACTCTCTGAAAAAGGTGAATGAGTTCTTGACAGTCTGACTTTCAGACAAGTTAAGAAATGACTACAACTTGTGCAGCCAACATGGCTAGAATCTCTGCAACAATGGGAAGGTCATAAAACCTAGAAGAGAATCTTTAGCATCCAAAAAAGAGTCCATTAGAGAACTAAACAGACGGAAGACTTTAATTGAGATTTGGATCAATATTAAACCATTGTTAAGAAAAGAATGGGAGAATTTTTCTGTATTATTCATTCAATCGAAGGTGCCCTTTATATATAGGGAGTTACAATAGACCGCCATTAGATAAATGGAAACATAACATTCCTAGATAAACATGGAAAAGGTAAACCTTATCAAACTAAGAAAAGGAAAAGTCTTGGTCGATCCTTATACATCCAGTCGATGGTATATTCCTTTTGGTCGGGTGAGATTCCTTTCTGGTCGGACCAATCTCATCCGGGGTCGAATCCGGTCTAGTCTAATCCTCATGGTTATTGCATCGACATCAATTGGTTCATAACACTCCCCCTTGGATGTTATAACCATATAGAGCTCATAATACGTTTGGTATGTTGCCTCATTAAATCCTAACCTGTAAAACCCTTTTGGGATAAAACCATAGTTAGGAAAAAAAGTACAACCGTATTACTCCCCCTGATGAATGCACCACTATAGATCTTTCAATATTCTCATTCCGATCTAATGAATGAGTTTCCTTAGTGTAGATGTCGTCAGTGCTTTAGTGAATAGGTCGGCTGAATTGTCACTTGAACGTACTTGAACAACTTGGACCTCTTTAGCTTTCTGCAACTCGTGGGTAAAGAAGAACTTGGACAATATGTGCTTTGTCCGAGCCCCTTTGATATAACCATCTTTGAGCTGAGCAATGCAAGTTGCATTGTCTTCATACATCACAGTCGGTTCTTTGTCTTCAGCCATCCCACAATCATCACGGTTGTGTTGAGTCATTGATCTCAACCAAACACATTCACGGCTTGCCTCATGGATAGCCAAAATCTCAACATGGTTGGGAGAAGTGGCCGAGATGGTTTGCTTCATAGAACGCCATGATATGGTCGTACCACCATGCGTGAAAACATAGCCCATCTGCGACCTAGCATTGTGTGGATCTGATAGATAACCTGCATCAGCAAAACCAACTAAAGATTCTTTGTTATGGTTAGTGTAAAACAAACCTAAATCTTTAGTCCCTTTTAAATATCGCAGAAGGTGTTTAATCCCGTCCCAGTGCCTTTTGGTCAGATTGGAACTGAACCTGGACAAGAGGTTTACAGCAAAGGATATATTCGGTCGTGTATGAGTTGCCAAATACATCAAGGCACCAATGGCACTGAGATATGGCATTTCGGGACCAAGGACTTCCTCACCGTCCATCTTTGGACGAAATGGGTCTGTGTCCAGGCCGAGTGACCTCACGACCATCGGGCTTCTCAATGGGTGAGCCTCAACCATATTAAATATCTTGAGTATCTTTTCTGTATATGCCATTTGATGCACAAGGATTCCATCATTTCTCTACTCAAGTTGTAATCCCAAACATAATTTATTTTTGCCTAGGTCTTTCATTTCGAATTCTTTCTTTAGATATTCGACTGTTTGGGTGATCTCACCAGAGGTTCCAACGATATTTAAATCGTCCACATACACTGCTATAATCACAAAGCCCTTATTATCAAACTTCTTTATGAAGATGCATGGACTGATAGGATCATTTTTGTATCCTTCTTTCACTAGGTACTCACTTAACCGATTGTACCACATCCGGTCGGATTGTTTAAGTCTATATAGTGATTTGTTTAGTTTGATGCAGTGTTGATCTCGAGATCCTTCTTTATCTTTCATTTCTATACCCTCTGGGATCCTTATGAAGATGTCATTATCCAGTGGTCCATATAGTTATGCGGTTACTACATCCATTAACCGTAAATCCAAATTTTCTCTTATGGCCAGACTGATTAGGAATCTAAAAGTAGTTGCATCCACCACATGGGAATAAGTTTCCTCATAATCGATTTCTGATCTTTGCGTGAATCCTTGTGCTACGAGTCGTGCTTTGTATCTCATGACCTCGCCATTTTATTTCTCTTTCTCACAAATACCCATTTGTACCCAATTGGTTTGACATCTAATGGTGTTCGTATAAGTGGACCGAATACACCTCTTTTCTTTAAAGAATTTAACTCCACGTTTATGGCCTCTTTCCACTTTAGCCAATCTGATCTTTGCATGCATGCATATATTGACGTGGGTTCTTGATCCTCATTTTTCATCAATTCAAGTGCTACTTGATATGCAAATATAGCACTGATGTCGACATCATTTCTATTCCATTTCTTCCCAGACATTAGATAGTTTATAGATATCTTATTGTTCTCATGATCATCAGTACCATGATGCAAGGCGTCCCGAGCATCACTGGACGGTACAGATGGACCATCGACCGTGGTCGGTCGGGTCGGCTCATCGACCACATCTGAGGACGGTTGGTCGGGTTCGGCCAAGCCCCAGGTAAGGCCGGCTATGTCTGGTTAGGCTCCATCCTCGGCTGCACCTTTCTTTTTCCGAGGTTGTTTATCTTTGGAACCAACAGGTCTACCACGTTTGAGACCTGCCGTAGATTCAGTAGCAACTTGACTGTGTCCCATTTGGACATCTATTTCAATAGGTGCATTTATAGTTGGTATATGTGACTTAGTTACTCTGTTTTGGGTCATCAAAGGAATCTGGCAATTGATTAGCTAGCTTTTTCAAATGAATGATTTTCTGGACCTCAAGATCGCACACTTGAGTCCGAGGATCTTGCCATGTTACGGATGTTTGATTCCATGAAATCTCTTTGATTTCTTTTACCAGCTTTAGATCTCCCCTTAACGTTGGAAGTTCGGATTCATTAAAATGACAATCCCCATACCTGGCCTTAAATAAATCGCCTGTAGTTGGCTCGAGATATTTTATAATTGTGGGAGATTCAAATCCAACGTATATCCCCATCCTTCTCTGAGGTCCATCTTTGTTCTCTGTGGTGGAGCAATTGGAACATAAACAGAACAACCAAATGTTTTAAGATGGGATATGTCTGGCTCTTGGCCCAGTAATAATTGCGATGGGGAATACTTATGATCACTAGATGGTCGGATGCGTATAAGCTCGGCCGCATGGAGGACCGCATGTCCCCATGCCAAAACCAGCAACCTCGACCTCATGAGTAATGGTCGGGCTATCAGCTGAATGCGTTTTATAAATGATTCGGCCAAGCCGTTCTATGTATGTACATGAGCCACGGAGTGTTCCACTGTCACCCCCATGGACATACAGTAATCATTGAACGCTTGAGATGTGAATTCACCAGCATTATCAAGACGTATCGTCTTCAAAGGAAAATCTGGGAAATGAGCTCGTAATCTTATAATTTGAGCGAGCAATCTGGCAAATGCCAAGTTACGGGTCAATAGCAAGCATACGTGCGACCATCTGGTCGATGCATCTATAAGGACCATGAAATATCGAAAGACTCCACACAGTGGGTTTATTTATCTGCATATATTGCCCTGAATTCTTTCGAGAAAGTTTATAGTTTCCTTTGTCACCTTAACTAGTGATGGCCTAACGATCAACTTCCCTTGTGAAGGAGATGCACATGATAGGTGCTTGGGAATGATTCGTTTTTCTTTAAGTGTATGGCCTCTAGTGTTAGCTGTCAGCTTACGCATCATATTAGAACCGGGATGGCCAAGCCGGTCATGCCATAAAGTGAAGCTATCGATGGCTGTTTTATTAAAGATAGCATTGGCCTCTATCATACTGACTTTAGCTTGATATAGTCCAGTAGATAGTGCGGGTATAGTTTCTAAGACCTTTTTGTGTCCTTGGCCGATTTCTATTATCTGAAGGAATTCTTTATTTCCTTCGCCCTTTGTTTCAATATGATATCCATTCATATGAATGTCTTTGAAGCTCAATAGACTTCTTTTAGAACTAAGTGAATATAAGGCATCTGATATTTCGAGATGCGTACCCATGGGCAATAAAATGTATGCTTGGTCGTGGCCTTCTATAAGGCTAGACATATCCGCAATTGTGGAAATGTTTGCTCTTTGAAGAGTTAAGTTTATGAAGTATCTTTTATCTCTTAGGATCGTGTGGCTCGATCCACTGTCCACTATGAACACATCCTTGTTATTGGCCATTTCTAAAACAAGGTTAATAGGACTTTGTTTAGATACTTCATACATAAGGCATTCAATCAATAAGCAAAGAAAAGACAATCATGAAATGAAACTTAGAAATGATTCATAGAAATGTCAAACACCAAAACAAGTTTTATTAAAAACAATCAAGGATTACAGATGTCGAATTTATTTATCATCTTTATCATCTTTGAGACAATCAGAAGTCTCATATTCTAATGAATCATCTTTTTCATGATCAAAATCGTTTTCATCATCTTGAACTATCATGTGGGCCTCAGGATTCTTTCCCTTTAGATTCTCTTGATATAGACCACATAAGTGTTTGGGAGTCCTGCATGTCTTTGCCCAATGATTACTCATTCCACACCTATGGCATACTGATTTGGTCGGTCCAAAGGGTTTGATATTATTCCCTCGGCCTCGTCCATTTCCTCAACCATACGAGTTGTTCTTGACTTTATCTCGGCCATTATCTCGACCATAAGGGCTGCCTCGACCGTGGCCACGTCCTGACCACCTACGGCCTCGACCGTGTGAATTAGAATGGTCGTGGTTTGCCTCACTATCAGTGTTACTTGTATGTGCCTCAGGTAATGGTGTGGATCCTAGAGGTCTCATTTCACTATTTCTCATTAATAGTCTATTGTTTTGCTCTGGAAGAAGCAAACATGATATAAGATCAACATAAGTGGTGAAGCCCTTTTCTTTATACTGCTGTTGGAGCAACACATTGCTTGTGTGGAACGTGGAAAAGGTTTTCTCTAGCATATCCTTATCCGTAATCGTTTCCCCACACAGTTTCAATTTTGAAACGATCTTGAACAATGCAGAATTGTACTCATCCACAGACTTAAAGTCTTGGATTCTGAGGTGTGTCCAATCATAGCGAGCTCTGGGTAAGATCACCGATCTTTGGTGATCATATCTGCTTTTCAGCTCTTTCCAGAGTTCGAGAGGATTTTTGACTGTCAAGTACTGATCCTTAAGACTCTCGGCCAAGTGATGCCTTATTATAAGGATGTCTCGGTATCTATCCTTTTCACTGACGTTATTATCGTCCACAATACTTTCACCGAGTCCTTTTGATTTTAAGATGATCTTGGTGTCAAGCGCCCATTCGAGGTAATTATCTCCAGATAGATTAAGGGCCGCATATTCCAAGTTATTGATTTTTGACATCTGAAACCATATAATTATGTGTTTTAGATTTCAGATTTTATAATCCTATCATTAGGGTTTCTAAGTTCAATTGCAATCAAGACAATGATTCAATGAACAATGGCCGTTTATGATTATGATGCATTGTCATACGGCCAGTATAATAATTATGCAATACAATCTATCAACCTATATGATCGATTCAATCTAGCAACCTAGTTGGTTTATGTTTTATGACAATGTGGTCGGTTTCAATTTAAACAGTCAAGAAGTTTCGTTTTAACAATCCTAGCAATCAGTTTCTAGGTGATCAATCAATCAAACAAGCAATCAATCCAATTTGATTTTAAAATTAGGGTTTTTAGAAAATAAAATTAGGTTTAGGGTTTAAAACAATCCTATCAATTTGAATTTAAAATTAGGGTTTCATTGATTAACAACCTAGCACCAGGTTTCTATGTGATTTGCAATCAGACTACTCAATCAATCAATAAATTCAATCAATGGATTCGTACCCTAGGTGATCAGGATGAGGTTCCCTAAATTATCCAGCAACCTAGCAGAGTTCTATGATAAAATTATAAATTAGGGTTTGATCAAGTTACCTTAACCTCCAATCGGGTTGGAATGGACCACCGAGTGAGTTGAGCTGGTCGCGGGTCGTGTACGAACTGGTCGTGTGTCCCTGAGCCTTATCTGGTGGTCAATTGGTGAGTATTTGGTGCTGGATAGTGCTGGGTGTGTATCGGCTGGTGGATTGATGTGTATCGGGTGCTGTTCTGGTTCGGGTGCTTGTTTGTTGTTGTTCGGCTGTGGATCACTCGGATAACCTCTATCGGGTGTGTGTGTGTTTGCTTTTTTCGGGTGTATCGGATGCTAGAGAGAGAGATCGAATCACTTTTGATGTAGAAAGCTTTAGCTGTTGATGATGAGATTGAATCGATGGTGTTTTTAGGATTAGGGTTCTTGGCGGCTGAGTATTAGCTTAGGGTTTATGAGAGACGTATCGTGCTGATAACGTGTTAAGAAAAGAATGGGGGAACTTGTCTGTATTATTCATTCAATCGAAGGTGTCCTTTATATATAGGGAGTTACAATAGATCGTCATTAGATTAATGGAAAGATAACATTCCTAGATAAGCATGGAAAAGGTAAACCTTATCAAACTAAGAAAAGGAAAAGTCTTTGTTGATCCTTATCCATCCAGTCGATGGTATATTCCTTTTGGTCGGGTGAGATTCCTTTATGGTCGGACCAATCTCATCCGGGGTCGAATCCGGTCTAGTCTAATCCTCATGGTTATTGTATCCACATCAATTGGTTCATAACAACCATCACTTAAACAAAGTGAAATAAATGAGAGGATAATAAACTCCGTAAAGGAGTAAGGTAGGCTAAGATAGCCCCAGCAAATCCGAATCACAATAAAGAAACATATAATATAATTTATCTTCCCAATCTACCACAAGTAAGAAGGAAATGACATCACTGCAATTACCGTCAAAGCATAAACGAATCGGAAACTGCATACTACAGTAGGAAGTCGCACCAAGGCGACAACAAGCCACATGAAGCCATGAAATTAGAATCCATATGAGTCAACACTATTTGTTCTACAGCCATAAGTTAGCCACAAGTTCACTACCTTCAAAAAAGGCAACTGAGGAGGGCCAGAAACAGGACGATAACTGGCTGGAAAATACATCCGCTTGAGATATTACACCAGTGAGCAGAGAGATAAGACCAGATACCAGAGATTTATAAAGGTTAGTAAACCCCAAAAACAAATCTGGAGCCTGAATAACTCCAAGGAAACCATAACTTACTATTTATATACTTGTCTATATTGGAAACAATTCAATTTTGGTAAAATTAAATTTGCATCTTTTAGAATTATTTGAGAAAGAATACTTCATTATCCAGAGAAGAATTCACATGGTTATAATCGTAGAAACATTTCAAAAAAAAATTGTTTGGTCATAAGGGGTTAGTTGCAATTTCACTATTATTCTCAATTACTTTTGCATTTTATTGAATTTGAGAGTATACTTTTGCATTCAAATTAAATTTAAGGTCATTTTTTGTAAATCCCCCAATTTATAATAAGTTAGAAAAGTTTCTTAAAAAAAAATTATATTAATTTTTTTATCATGCCAATTCATTCTTTGGCTTCAAATAAATTTACAAATTTTTATTATATATATATATATATATTTGATAATTTAAAATATTGAGATAACTAATTTTATATTTTTTATAATATAGTGGAAAAGATTGCAATATATATTTTTACAGTTAGAAATTTTATGGCTTATTTTATCAACCATGCAATAAATTAATCAAATACAAGATTTTTAACAACCATATTAACCTATTTATATTAAAAAATTATAAAAATAATTTTTTACCAATGCAAGGCATATCAAAAGGTGTATTACTCCACTTCATTTTGGAATTTTAAAATAAAATTTAAAATATTAGATACCACAAGTAAACGAATTATTCTATTTTAATTATTATATAGTTATATTTATGTAAGAAATTGATTACAGAATATTAAAACACAAAAAATTATATAAGTATATGTCATTCTGTAAAAAATATCGTAAATCAATATAATACATATTAAACTTATAATAATTATTATATTAAAATAAAATAGTATTTTAAAAATATGATATTTTGCTATATTGTGTTTTAGTTAACAAGATTACTGTAAATTTGTTTTTCTAAAAATAGGTATCAAAAACTAATTTCAAAACTAGAAAATATTAATATATTAATTTCTCAAACTAAGGTTTTTACTTAATTTCGCAAAAATAAGACTGAAATTTAAGCTTGCATATATATACAATAAAAATAAAACATTATGTTGAGAGACACAATTCCACTTTTAAAGTACAAATCAAGCCACATACAGCCTGGAAGACACATTTTTGATGGTATTTTTTTCCAGTATACCCTTTCACGAGAATGGTGTATTAACACTTGACAAAATAATTTTACATATTTATTGCTTTTTGTTCACAAAAACTTGAAAAAATATCTTTTGTAATTTTTTTCTTCCATTTCACCAAAACATTCTCTTTCTTTTCTCTAATTATCTATTTATGGCAAACAACATCTTGCCAAAACCAGAATTTCAAGTTGGTGTCCGGTGATATATCTAGTTTCCAATATCTTTTAAAACTCATATCTTTTACTCGGTGACTTTAACTTCTCTGAAGATTTTTGAAAGCCCTATTCTTTTATCCATCCATTAACACTTCTTGTCCTGTGATTTTTGAATCATTATATCTATTACGTCGGTTTCTAGGGTCGTCTTTTTTTATTTTACTGGTGATTATCAAAACTCTAATAGTTATTCTGGCGAGTTCAGCGATGGAGTCATACAGTGTCAGTGACATCTACTATTAGTGATATACGGTGTCGTCTCTTTCTCCAATGCCTATCTCATCTCTTTCTGCTGTGAAATTTCTAACGAATGGAGATATTCTACAAGACAATCAAAGTTCAATTTATTTTTTGAACAGCGATGGTAATTACAATTTTGATTTTCATATTTACATCCTTTAATTTTGATTCTCAACTACCATGTTGTTGTTGGTTCTTTGTAAGAAACTTGATAGCCACTAACTAGCAACGACATCAAAGATGAAGTAAGTAAAAAAGAGCTAATCTCATGGTAGAGTTAGCACTAGATGTCATGAAAAGCCGTTGTTTTGATTGAAACACAAAATTTGTTTGGTAATCTGACTGGTGTCAGTTTTGTTTATAAATTCTTTACTTTTACATCTTGTTTGATATTATAAAGTGTCTGATATTGTAAATATTTTTTGAAAAGTGATTTATTTTCTTATGAACTTGTAGTTTTTGATTTATAAATCATGATGAATAATTGGTTTCAAACTCAAATGTCCATAAATTCATGTATTCACAATTTTTTCATCCAAAACCCATGTCTATATCTACCCATCCATAACATATTTATCCACAGCTCCTCTTTAAGCAAATTTTACAGCCAAATGATATGCACATACACAATTCAGATATCTACTAAATAGACAACATCCACAAGAAAATCCAAGACTGTTTGATGTTCATCATATATTGAACTTAAAAATAGTTTCACAACCACCACTTCCATCCATAACTTCTTTTTCATGTTATTTTTCCATTATTTTTCTCCACACATTTTTTCATATTTTTTATGTTTGTATGTTAAAATCTAGAAAATATATATCAAAATGGTTCTTAAAATATAAAAAAATATATTTTTTAATAACAAACCTATTAGTTATAAATAACATACAACAGAAAAATAATCAAAAATACATTAAGGAGTATATATATATATATAAATAGTAATATAAAGTATAAATTTAATATCTTTCCTAAATACTATAAGTTCTTGGTTGTTTTTTTCGTTTCTTTCAACGAGATGTTCATATTATATTTGGAAAGCAAAGGAGCCCAAAATCTTATCGATTAAAGTATAAAGTGCTTCAAAATACAATGTGACAGCATTTATAAAAGTGAAACACAAATGCAATCCAATATGTAATGCTCTCTAATAAAAATGATACTACTCATAAATTATTTTCATCTAATTTTAAATATTAAAACAAAAAATAATTTTAAAAGCTAATAAAATAAACCACAAATTTAAATAAAATTATATTACATTTATATTTACATAAATTATGAATTTTATTAAATAAAATTACTCTCGCCTTTTAAAAATGTCTATCAAAATTTTGTCTATGTTTATATCTAATCACCTAGCAACCTACTAACCGACCAAACTTATAATCGGGTTAGGGTTAGGCTTTTTCTGTTAACTTTTATGTAATTACGCGTTAGATCCATTATTTATCGATTTTGTTTGACTTATCGCACCATCATTCAATCAACAAACTAGTAATAAGGTACATCAAACATTTAACCAAAAAAGTATAATATTTAAATGAGATAATGGAGAGAGGAGTGGGGAGGATTGTCTGGGCGAAACTACATACGATGGAAGTTTGTGGTGCACATTACACCAACAGTGAAAGAAAGAACATACATTAAGATAATACTATTATATATGGCTTGGAATGCTAAAACGATAAGAAAGTTTGACTAGTTACTTAAGCAAAAAAATAATAATTGATAATGATTATATATCTCACGATGATTACAAGTCGGATCAAACCAAATCTCTTTTTTCCCCATCGTTTCGTTGAAATCCCTACTTCCCCATCATTTTGCATGACTTTTTCTTGTCGAGGATAATTTCGCATGATATAAACTAATTATCAAGGGTCGTATTAAATACACATTTTACGAATAAAAATAGTTTCACATGGTCAGATATACTCTACATTTCAAATAATTAGATGAAACCCAATATCATATTTTCTCTGAATACTTGTCTCTATTTTTGTACGATTTAAAATTTTTAAACTCACATACTCGAATGATATTATTCATTGTTTTACGATATAATTTTAATTTTATGACAAATTTGATATTATTTTTCAAATTTATTTTTAAAGATAACTATTTTTATAAATATTTAGCTATAAAAGTTTATAAAGTCTAAGCCCTAAACATTAAACAATATCCAGATGGTTTTGATTGAAGATATCTTTGAAATTAATATTCAACCTATAATAATTTAAATAATTTTTTTTATTTTATAATATATAATATCCAATGTAATTATATCTTAATATACTTTTTATTTCAAGTTTACATTTATAATTTACCATATTTAATGCGAACAAAATAGACATAAACATTGGAGGTAATTAGTTGAGATATAGAGTGTATTTAACTTTAGTTTCTATCTACAACTATATAAATTACCAATTAGGATTTATGTAGTTTTAAAGTTAAAGTAAATAATTAAAAAAAAAAGGTTGTAAGAACTTTTTTTAAAACAAAAAAAAAGAATATCGTTGTAAAAATTATGTTTTTTAACTTATACAGTTATATTAGATACAAATACATTAAAGTTTCTACAAATAAAATTCTACAATAAAACTGCCACCACTCACCGAATCCGTCCGTTAACAAAACTGTGCTTCGCCTGCACTATTGATAAGAAAATCTAAATTAGGTGTCAGCTTGCTGCTACGAATTTATTGAATTCAGCGAGCATTCTCAAATCATTTCTCATTTTTGTTAGAAAAAAGTTTTACATTTCAGCAAAACAAGAAAAAGCTATTATTTTTGTATCTCTTTACATATGTTAAAATTATTTTTTATTACAAATTATTTTTTTTAAAACTAATAAAATAACATAGTTAAATTAAGATTTAAAGTGAAAGTTATGCATTGTTGAATTCAAACTATGTATATGTGTGAAAATATAATAACAAGTAATAGATTCAGAAACAGTAACTAGTTGATTTCAGTATTTTAATATTTTATTTTCTCAAATAAAGGGCAACATATTGTATATGTGAAAATAATATATATATATATATATATAGAGAGAGAGAGAGAGAGAGATTGAATGTCTGCAGTGGAATCGGAGTTTCAACATGTGGTACACTTTTTAGTCACTATTCATACATATTTTTACATCTTTTTTTATAAAAGTAATAAATCAATAACAAGTGCATAACCAAACTGTGTACAAATTTTATAAATCACCTGTAAAACTAAAAAGCTTCATGTTAGTGTGGTTGGGTGTAAAATAATTCAATATTTTATCATAAATTCAGAAAAATCTTAATTTTATATTATTTAAGTTTTATCAGTTCATGAATACATGTTTTAAATAAAGAAAAACTTAATTTAAAATAATAAATTGAATTATAGTAATAACTATAACCCCACCATGAATATAATTGTCACTATTCAAATATTATATGTACCACCTAGTTTATGTCAACTGTGTTTCGCGTTTCTTTGTGACAAAGTACACTTAAATCATACCATTCTATCTTATTTTATTATTATTTTATCTAAATATTTAACAAACTATTTAATAGTTTAAAATTTTTTGTAATCATCTGTTAGTTACATATCCCTTTTCGTAATGACAAATTATCATCTACTAGATAAATTATCGGGCAATTCTATTAGATAATCATTTTAGTTTTTATCACTAAAAGAGTAATCAAAGAAAAAATGATCAAAAAATGTTTCAATTTAAAGAGTAAAAAAACCTTCTACCCTATATATAAATATAAATAAAAATTTAAAAATAAAAAAAAATATAGTTTTGAGTTACATATTTTCATTCAATTTTTTTTATAAACAAAATGTTTTCAATTTTTTCTTTTTCAATTTTTTTTTTAAAATTCTAAATTGCTTTTGGAAACTATTTTAAAAAAATATATTTTAAACTTTTGATATTTAGTTACAAAAAAAAAAATTAGACCAAGCCCCAAAACCTCATCCTTAACTCTAAACCCTAAGTTTAAATTAACTAATCCTAAGAATATAAATATATATTTACTATTTAATGAAACTTCTTTTGATCATTTTGTTTTTGGTGGCCCTTTTGGTGAAATGAAACTAAAAATGTATATCCTAAGAAATTTCTCTAAACTATATCATTTAGTATTTAAATATATTACAAATAAATATGTTTGAAGTGATGAAATATCATTGCTTTTTAAATAATTTAGATATATAAACATAAAATAAATATATGTTTCTAACATATTTCACTAAATATAATAACTTAGGTATACTAATTTATTATACATATACATAAAATTATTTTTTACTTTCGTGATGGTTTATCATTTATATATATATATATATATATATATTTATAGAACATCATTTAAAATTTATTTATTCTTAATTTATAAAATAGATATTAATATGCTTAAAATGAATAAGAGATATCTTTTATTAAGTTATATACGGGGAAATTTCATTTCTACCATAAGTTTGATACTCCTCTTCAAATTTACCTTTAATGAATGATTGTTTCAAAAATACTTTAACTTTTTATGAAAATATATTTAATTAATTTTCTAAATATTTATAAAAAAAATTTAGAAACTCAACCTCACACCTTTGTCACTAAGTCCTAAACAATAATCACTAAAGTGTACACCTAAATGTTAATATATTTTGATAGTATGTATTTTTGAAAAATGGTACTTAATTTATGATATTGTTAGTAATTTCTCTTATATACATAAGTAAAAGGAATATAATAGGTTATATATATATATATATATATATATATATATCATAAACTAAAGTTTTATTTCAATATACTATACTTACAAAATGAGAAAATATAATTTAATATATTAAACATTTTTATAATTCCAAATTTAAAACTTTATTTTTAAAATAGTAACCGGTTAATGATTGTTACATATGAAAATCGTAGTACACAATACATCTCTCAAACTGGTATATATCTATTATTTAAAGGATATCAAATCAACAAATTTATAATAATATCTAATTATCGTAAAAATAATAATTAAATATAATATCAATTTTTTATATATATATATATAATGAAACCAATGTATTACAGAAGGTATTCGAATAAAAAAAGATAAAATCACTAATAATACTATAAAAACTAAAAAATAATACTGGTTATAAAAATCCTAATCAGTTGGATGATATTTTATGAGAAATTTCTAAGAATAACACAAGTTAAGTATCACTTTAAAAAATATCTTCAATCAAAAATATATTAACATTTAGGTTTACACTTTAGTGATTATTGTTTTGGGTTTAATGTTAAAGGGGTGGAGTTGAGTTTTTAAATATTTTATAAATATTTAAAAAATAATATAGTCTATTTTCATCATAGTTTAAAGGTATTTTTAAAAATTGTCATTCATTAAAGGTAAATTTGCAAAGTGGTATCAAACTTGTGGTAGAATTGCAATTTTTCATATTTTATTTGCTAAAATAAATAAATGAGTATGTAAATTTTGAAGTAGTAATGTGTTAGTCTATCAAGCTAATTTTAAAAAAAACGATGAAAATTTAGTTATCAAATTATTTAGAAATGTATAAGAAAAATAAATTAACTGTGAATTCAAAACTAAATGTATAATAGAAAGATATATAATCCATAATTTATGAGTTAAATTTTAGTCGCAATTCTGAATAATTTTATTTTACTTATTATTATAATAAATAAAACATTTAAATAATATAAAAATAGTTACATAATTTAAAATGAAAATCTTTTTATAAGGTAGACAAGTTTATGATTTCCAATAAGAATAAAAAAAAATCTTGAGTTTTAATATTATTTTAAATCAAAGGAAACTAAATTTTTTGTTTTAATGTATATTAAAATTTAAGATATTTTTCTCTTACTCTTTTATTTGCTTTCCCGTATATGTGTATATATATATATATGTTGTGTGTGTGTGTGTGTGTGAGAGAGAGAGAGAGAGAGAGAGAGAGAGAGAGAGAGAGAGAGGGAGAGAGGGAGAGAGAGAGAGAGGGAGAGAGAGAGAGAGGGAGAGAGAGAGAGAGAGAGAGAGAGAGAGAGAGAGAGAGAGAGAGAGAGAGAGAGAGAGAGAGAGAGAGAGAGAGAGAGAGAGAGAGAGAGAGAGAGAGAGAGAGAGAGAGAGAGAGAGAGAGAGAGAGAGAGATGTTTTCGGTGCAATGTAACAAAAGTAAAATTGCCATAACAGTAGCGAACATCTACAAGTGACAATGTGACATGATCTGTCTGACAATGACATAAAAAACGAAGCTGCCTCTACTCATTTGTATATTTTCAACTTTTCACATTACCAAACTTTATATTAATTTTTTCTAAATATGCAAATATTTCCCGTCAACATTCACATTTATCTCCTCTCTATATAAACCACACTAAGTTTTACATCTCTCTTGCAAGTTTCAACCCCAAAACCAAAAGCCTTGGAGAAACAAACCCACTCTAAACCGTTCGGGGAAAAAGAACATGCCAACGAACAAAACACCGTTCCTCACCATCTTTCTAATCTTCCTCGGTTTACTTTGGTTCGGTTCTTTTACCGGTTTAGAAGCAACGACCGGAAAATTAGCTTCGATTCCGGGAGTATACGTGTTCGGAGATTCGTTGGTTGATGCGGGAAACAATAACTACTTAGCAATTTCCTTATCCAAAGCTAATTATCCACGTAACGGCGTTGATTTTCCCGACAAGAAAGCTACCGGAAGATTTTGTAACGGCAAAAACGCCGCCGATGCTATCGGTGAGTTTCTTTTTATTATCAGTCATGTTTATTTTTTTTAGATCTGGTCTGAAATGCATTGGCATGCTATGTCAGGCCACGACTGGTTATAATTAGATAGCGTGACGTACTGACCATTGGAGTTCAATATATCCACTCATAACTAGTATAATATAAATAAATGGTTAAACGTTGAAAATCAATTAAAAATTATACTTAGTTCAAACAGAGTTGTCGATATATATAACTTGGATTTTACCAAAAGAATATATATATGTATAAATATTGGAATTTTTTTTAACATGAGAATGGACTTGGTTATATGTTAAAAAGATTCCTATATATATATTTAGTATAAAATAAATGGTTAAACGTTAAAAATCAATTAGAATTACATTTGGTTGTAACAGAGTTGTTAAAATACAGTGCTTACCAATACATATATATAATTTGGAAATTTTTACATGAGCATTGACTCGAGGTGTTTTATTTTTGTTGATTAGCTGAGAAGTTTGGTTTACCGTTACCACCACCGTATCTCTCACTGAAAGTCCCATTTAAAGAGGAGGAGAGAAAATCCGCTGCCCTGACCGGTGTGAACTTTGCTTCCGGTGGAGCTGGTATCTTCAACGCTTCTGATCAAAAACTTGTCAGTTATATTTATTCCTCAATCTTCATACATGATATTTTGAAATTTATAGAAAGTAAATAAATAAAGTATTGATTACATGGACCGCTTAATTCAAATGGAAAGTTAGGCGGTAGATTCAAAAACACACATTCTTCTTTCACAATTTAATTAAATAAAAAAGAAATATAAAGCATTTCAATTATAAAAATAATTGTGGTGAGCGTGGATCGAACACGCGACCTTCAGATCTTCAGTCTGACGCTCTCCCAACTGAGCTATCCCCGCTATTTGTTAAGACTTTTCACTTACGTATTCTTAATATGCAGAGGCAATCGATTCCTTTATCACACCAAGTGAACAATTGGCTAGACATTCATGAAGAACTCACGAGTCAGCTTGGACAATCCGAAGGACAAATCCACCTATCCAGATCTCTGTTCTTTGTGGTAATAGGAAGCAACGATCTTTTCGACTATTTTGGATCGTTCAAACTTCGACAAAAGACCAATCCTCAACAATATACACAATCAATGGCTGATAAGCTCAAAGAGCAATTAAAGGTATAATTAAAAACATTTTGAGTTTCTAACACTTTTTTTTGGAATATCTAACACTTGTGTTATTAGTTGTATACATGAATTCCTCCTACAAATTTATTAATTGAGAAATTTTATTAACAGAGAGTTCACGATTCTGGAGCACGTAGATTCCTCTTACTAGGTGTGGCACAGATTGGTTGTACACCTGGTCTTAGAGCGAAGAACTCGACAATGCATGAATGCGACGAAGAGTCTAACAAATGGTGCTCTTTTTACAACGAAGCTCTAGTAAAAATGTTGCAACAACTCAAACAAGAACTGCAAAACTCAATGACTTACACTTACTTTGATAACTTCAAGTCCGTCCATGAAATCATTACCAACCCTTCCCGTTACGGTACGTCGAGAATTTGTATATTTTGGGTATTAAATTTTGTTACCAGGAGTAATTAAAACTATAGATAAATAATCAAAACCAAACAAACCATGTATACCGTAACTTTGAGAGATGGATCAAATTAACATGTATAATTTAAAATTTGGTAAGAGTGTCCAATTATTTATTTAAATACCCTTTTCATTTTGGGTATCACCTTTTCCATACCATGCCATTTTTTACAAAAAAAAATCAAAATCTTTTCTAAAAAAAATCCTTCAATAAAAGAAATTTAACAAAAACCTTTAATAATATATAAACATAAATTCCACATGTACTGAATAAAATAGAAAAGTATCTTTTATAAAGCAACCGAAAGTTCTAATTAAAGTGGGAGCACTATTAAAAGTGAGGGACACACATGATTCAAGTAACCAAATTAAAGTGATACTAGAATTAGGAAAAAACAAATTAATACAATAGCAAATAAGATCGAACTTAACGAATCTTACAAAAAAGAAAATTGTAATTTTCTGATCATTTCAGGTTTTGCTGATGTAACATCAGCGTGTTGTGGAAGTGGGGATTTAAACTCGGACTCTCCTTGTTTTCCCGTGTCAAACTTATGTTCAGACAGAACCAAGTATCTTTTTTGGGATCGCTATGGTCATCCCACGGAAGCTGCTGCTCGGACCATTGTCAATCTTATGTTATCTGATGACTCACAATACTCATCTCCTTTAACTCTGACTCAACTGATCTCGTCATAATCAATACGGCTTTGATCACCAAATGGATATGGGGTTTGGGGGCTTTATTTGTAATCAAGTATACGGACTAAATATGTTATAACCTAATATCTCTTATATATTAATCGAGAATCATTATAATACATGAGTTAAGCCATATGTTATCACTAAAATAATTTTTAAATTCATTAGACAAATAATTTAGTTCATCTAAATATATATTATTTTTGTCACTAAATAACCATAAAATTAATTAGTAATCCATAAAAATCTCTTTTCTTTTCTTAAATAAAAATTATGAAATTACCTTAAGTGACTAAAATCAACATATATGACATTTAATGATTTTGAATATTAAAGTTTCTTCTATTTTTTAAAAAAATTATGTTACTAAAATAAATTAAATAATCTCATTAATCATATAATAAAATTAGATTATTTTGTACATTTTATATCTTGAATTTAAAAACCGGTTATAAATTACTAAAACTATTAAAAGTCTCATATTCAAAATATACTTCTCAATAAGCTTTTTAACTTCTTCTGCTTCTTCCAGACTTCTAGTTTAAAGATAGTCAATGGAGGAAGACCATGAAAAAGATGTTGACCCACAAGAGTGTAGTACACAGGTTCAACTTAAATTTATTCCACTGAAATGGTGAATGCCGAATTGTAGACCTGTTAGCATAAAACTGATCATGCTTATAGTGATCTCCAAATGTTATGAGTCAAACAGCTACAGCATTCTTAGCCACAACAACAACATTAGGGATTACAACTCCTTGTGTATCAATCTTCGGTCCAGCTTTGTCCCTTGCATCACTCTCTTGGTCTGGTAGGACTCCATGTTCATCAGCAATTAACACGAATTGAGCAACTCTGAAGAATCGTGTATGGTGTCGAATGATACTAGTGTAGTGTTGCTTGACGCTGGTTTTTGAAGATTGTCGATCGATACAGTAGAAGTGTCTGTCGACACTAACTTCTTGGCCTTACGGCTCGTACATTCCAACTCAAGTAGCACCTGATTTGAAAGGTTCAAGAGTTGTGTTTCCTTGTTGCTTCTAATAGTGTAATGTATACACCACCTAAAATACAATAAAGGATAATAAGTAACTAAAATTCTAGTCTAAAGTCTAAACATAATCCAATGGTGAAATAAAGTCTCCGACAACGGCGCCAAAATTTGAGATGCTCAGATTTACTATTGAGATACTTTGTAATTTTAGAGCGTAAGGTAGCATTTAGAGATCAAATTCACATGGACTATTGACATAATAGATTTTGGTATTCAAATTAAGCTAGACCAAATTTTTGGGTTTTATATATTGGGCCATAAAAGTTTAAGTGGCTGGGGCGAAGCCCAAAAGTTAAGGAAGACCCAATATATGCTTCCTAACACTATTTCAATATCTCGAGAGAAAATGTATTTGTAGAGTGCACCTCCTCTTGAAGATTACTCTTAACTCTTATATAGATTGGGATACTTATAAGTTTATAAACAAAAATAGGATTGAATTATGTTAATGGTAATTAATGAAATGAGAGACGAGCTACATGATTTCGTGATCACACAAGTATGAAAAGTCGTTATTCATAATCATTTTAAAAACAAAAGCAATCTCTTGGACCTAAATATTATTTGTAAGATCTTAAATTAAACACACCTCTCTTTTATAAAGTCATATTCACATGAATCCATTAATTTTCTCGCCCTTATATTTCATTTGATTTCGTCTTTTATGAAGTTATATTCACATGAATCCATTAATAGTATCTCCTTTATATTTTCTTGGCTTAGGAAATAAATGGTCCAATCTGAATTAAATACCTTGATATTAGAAGTTTGTATTGTGTGGACTATATAATTTTCTTACATTTATAATCGGTCCTTATTTATTAGCATACACTTATGTTTATATGTTTATGTATAATCATATAAATATAAATTAGTTCGTATCTATAATAAACATATGACAAACACAACTTAATTTTAATAATTTTAAACATGCAATATAAATAATTATCATAGAACAAAAACTATATTACACCACACAGCTTATAACCTAAGGAATTTTATCAAATATGACTCACAACTTAATTTTAAATGAAAAAATGTATCGCATATTCAAATAAATGCAAAAGTAACCTGAAAAGATAGTGAAATAAAATAACCCCTTATGACCAAACAAAAAACATGTATTGATTTTTACCATTATAATCTTCCGTGTGAGAAGACTTCCCTAGAAGTCTTCTTGTACAGTAGATCTTAAAAATAATTTTAAATTTTATAAAAAAATATTTATAGGGAGAAAAAAATTAAAATCATCTAACTATAAACATTTATAAATGATGTAAATTTAGATTTACTAAAACTGAATTGTTTTCAACATAGAGGAGTGAATGTAGATTGATTCATGATAATCTTTAGTTTAGGTTTTAGTAATATACGTTGTAGTATTGTTGGATTTTTAGGGTTAGATTTTGAAATCTTCTCTTTTGATTTTTGTTTAATTTGACAAATATTTGTTAGTTTCTATCTAATAATTTGATTTTAAAACACTTTTTAAGTTTCTATTAAGTTTAAGGAAATATTTTTTGCTTAGTTATTTGATTATATGGTTTTTGAAGACTTCCCAAGAACTCTTCTAGCATATAATACACTAGAAGAGTTCATGGAAAACTTCACAACAAAGTCTACCATTTCCCGCTTAAATTTTTGTAGAATTTAGGTTTTTTGCCTAATCATTAATTGAGGAATTTAGTTTCCCGCCTAATGTGAAGTCTTCCATAAGTCTTACAGGAAACCTTCTCATGTATTAAATCTTAAAAATAATTGATAAATTTTATAAGACATATTTTGATAGGAAAAACATCCAAATCATGTAATTATAGACATTTCTAAATATTTTAAATTTAAATTAACTAAAATTTTAAAAAATTCAACATAGGGTGAGTGAATGTAGATGGAGTCATGACAGTATTTGGTTTAGGGATTGGTAATATATGTTATAGTATTGTTTATATTTATAGGGTTAGATTTTAGAATCTTAACTTTAAAATAAAAAATCAGACCTATATGTGTTTAGTTTTGTATATGTTAAACACTATAAGTTCATTTTAAATTTAATGAAGTTTTTTTTTGCTATTTAGTTAATTATTTGATTTTAGGGTTTTGAAGACATCCCAAGAAGTCTTCCAGGAAGTCTTCTAGTGCATTATGTTATAAAACTTCTTTAATGAACAGTAAATTTTGGATTTAGTAGAATTCTTTATTAGGAAGTCTTATGAACCAAAAATATTTAACGTAATTAGAATTTTGTCTCCTCATATAAAGAAGGTTTATATATTCTCTTTCTTCCTATCAAATGGTTGCAACAAAATGTAATGTTTCTCACTCTAAAACTCTCCAACCTCTCTACAACCTCTTTGAACTTGAAACCACCAAACTTTAAATCTATTTCTCATTTTTTTCTTATGTCTTTCTCACTAATTTCTCTTGTTTTTGTAGGTTTTTTATTATATGATTCTCATCTTTTACTCTTCAAAGGTATACCTATAAATTTTGGATATGTACTTTATGTTTTATATTAGATTCTAAAAGTTATAGATTCAACCTAATGTGATTTTTTGTTTATTATTTAAGCATAAAATTTTATTTTTGAAGTTTTTCTCTATTTTAAAGCCATTTGAATATTTTTTAATATGCAGATTTTTTAAATTTGAGTCAGACTTTGGAAGAGTTCTCAGAAGACTCTCAGAAGATTTCTAATGTATTTTACGCTAGAATACTTCCCAAGAAGTCTTCAGGAAGTCTTATGCCCTAGATGGTACAAATTTTGGATATGTATTTTTGTGTGTGTTTTTACATTAGATTCTAAAATTATAGATTTAACCTAATGTGATTGTTTTCTTAATTATGTAAGCATAAAAAATGTTTTTGAATTTTTCTCTGCTTTAAAGTCATTTGAATGTTTTGAATATGCAGATTTTCTCATATCTGAGTCAGACTTTGGAAAACATTTCAGAAGACTCTGAGAAGACTTCTTGGAAATTTATCTAATGCATTTTATGCTAGAAGACTTTCCAAGAAGTCTTACGAAGTCTTCTGCCCAAATGGATTACATCAAGTGGAGTTCAAGCTTACCTATCTCAAGGAATGATATCTAGATCCATGTAAGAGTTTTTCCACGGTCTATTTTATGATTTTTATTTTTACTCTTTTAGTTGTGAATTATTTTGTAAACTTGAAGATATGTTAATGAAAAGAATTTGAAAAATATGTTTATGTTTAAAAGATTATGTTGCCAAAATCACTTGACATTATTAAATTTATTAATATTTTACCCACTTATAGCAAAACACAACAACATTGATATAGGAGACTTCTTAAGAAATCTTCTCATAAAAGACTTCTTAGGAAGTCTTCCATTTAGGTCATTTTTGAAATTGAAAATTTACGAATGAATACTTCTTAAGAAGTTTACTCTACAACAGTCATCTTAAGATGTCTTCCTTTAAAAATATTGGCTTACTTTTGAATTTAAAAACAAATCTCAAAATTCTTAGAGAAGAATTTTAGAGAAGGCTTCTATGATAAACATGTTAGTTTGCAATTGACCAAAGTAATGCATATATTTGACTTTATCTTAGAAGACTCCTCTGAAAGTCTTCTTACGTTCACATGAAGTCTTCTCATTGTCGCAAGAAGTATGTCTCGGTTACTATTGCAACTGATTAGATTTGATATTTTCAGAGAAGATTTCTCTAGAAGTTTTATCTAGTAACCAAAGGTTTGACCAGAACATCGGAATAAAGTTTGAGAAGACTTCTTGAGAAGTCATCTCATTAGTATTAAATGTTTTACTATTAATTGTCAATTGCAAAAGTAGACAGTAAGAAGATTTCATTTAACAATAAATAAGACTTTCCTAGAATTCATCTACACGAAAACTTCCAGAGAAGTGTTCTATAAAAAGTCAATTTTTTGACAAACTTCGGTCAATTGCAAACTAACATGTTTATCCGAGAAAACTTCTCGAGAAGTTTTCTTAGTTCTTCTTGTTTGTTTTTCTTAACAAAGAAAAGTTAGAAGACTTTTGGGTAAGTCTTCTCTTAAAACACACACAAAAACTCAATTGCAAAACTAACATATGCATTGACCAGAGAAGTCTTTTCATGAACAGATCTGAAAAAATCGATTTCATACCTTGAACCCGTGAGATCACTTGCTTAGCTTCTCCAATCACACAGAACTTCACCACGAAAGCTACCAACTTGTTAATGACCAACAATCATCAGTTTCAATGTCTATGAACCTTACAAAGTTTGGAATCAAATCTTGAATTTTTTGGATGAATTTTGAGGGAGCTTGAAAGAAATGTGGTTTGTGTGCACAAGAAATGAGAGTGGAAGAGAAAAAGATTGATTTCTGGTGCATTAAGAGATTCAAATTTGTTGTTTATGGTGTTTAGTGTGTTGATGATAATGACAATATTGTAAATACTTGGTGAAGATTAGGGAGTAAAATATTCATTTTTGGAAGAAAAAAACAATGGTATTTTTGTGAACAACTCGAATTTCTAAGTTGAAGAGGGTAAATGAAAATTTCAAAAAAAAATAGGTTACTTTGGGTTTGAATCCCAATTTTGAATTATATTTGAAATACACCCTATAATCTAATCTGTTAGATTAGTTTAATCAATTAAAAAATCAGAGTTGTCGCACGGATTCCGATCTAGTATATTTACAGCAAACTCAGCATATAGATCTATAATTTTACCACATAATCTTTACTCCAAGTTACATCATAACTCAATTTTAATAATACGTGTCACCAATCGGAACCTTAGTCTTTTTTGTCGGAAATCTTTTTATTTTAATTAAATTGAGATCGGTATGGGCGAGATATCATACTATGATGGATCATGAATAATGAAATTAGAAAATTAGGTGTCGTGATTTGCAAGTTGCAAGCCATTACAATATGCATCTTCAAATAGTGTTACATTATTTCTTTGTTTCTTTTGTTCGACGAGAACTTCCCTATTCTTCACTTCATCTTTGATGATTTTTCAGGAATAAATGGTAGTGGCAACACACAATAACTCTAATGACCACTCCAAATCTACTATTTGATAATTTGTGAGGATTAGTATATTAGATGGCTCGATTGGAACAAAGAAACCAGCTGGCTAGGAAAAAGGCACAAGGCCAACTACCAAAATAAAGAGAAAGTATGGGATGCACTTGTGGCTGAATATGTTGATCCCAAATCACCATACCCTTCATGGAGAGTCACTCAGAAAAAAACTAGGTATTCATATTATTATGCTAACCAAGTGCTATCTATCTATTCTTTTTCAGCAAGTAGTTGTCCAGGCGACTATCTTTCATGGGAGAGGACCATGGTTCCAACAACTAGTTTTTAGATTCATTGATTTATTTTCCTTTTTTTTGTAATTCCTTAGCAATGAGACATGGCCTTATAAGCTCATCTTAGTCCTACGTATCATTCACCTTTCAATCATTAAGAAATATAATCAGTTTGTTTTATTTTTATCAAAGAGTGCATTTGCATAAAAATCTGTTTTTAGGATTCACTAAGTGATTCTTTGTGTTATATAGAATCGTGTCTCATAGGTTATTAGTGTTATTCATAAGCTATTGATTCACATATTAACAGATTCAATCAACCTACCATATTGAGAGAGCCATTCGAACATCCTTAAGCTTCCATTCGACCATCACCATCCTTATCTCTTTATTTCTCTGTTCATTACCATTGTCTTCATGTCGTTCATTTTCTTTTGTTTTCATGTTCATTTCATCACTCATCCACCATATCTGAAAAAGAGCGTTGAACAACCATCCACCATATCTGAAAAAGAGCGTTGAACAACCAAAATATAGTTAGTTCAGTATGGTTATGCTTACTAGTTTGGTTTGATTAGATAAATTTAAACAAAGTAATATTTTCAGTTAATTTTTTTATATTTTTTGTTAAATAATATATCTAATTATAAATTTTAGCAAAAAATATTTAAAATTCAAAAGTAAAATGCACTAATTAACCATATTAACAAAATTTACAAATTTGAAACAAATCAAAACACAAAGAATAAACAAATTTAGAGTGAAAATTTAATCCAATGCATACGAAAATCGAGTAATTGAGATTATATGAATCATTGCCATTATAATTAAGATAAAATAATTACATTTATAAAATTTAAAATAAAAGTAAAATGCTAACCAATTACAATTTGTTTTATACAGATTTTTGTACTTTCGAAATTGTAAGTGAATGAGTAGTTTGTAATATTTATAATTGAAACATAGGATCGAAATAATTACATGATGTTGGTCTAGTAGCAGACGAGATTTAAGTTGTTAAACAACATGAGTTCAAAGGCACCTCACTATAATCTATTAGTGTCTAAGCATGTATAGACCTATTGCAAAGGCCTATTGGAATATTCGGAAATAAGTTCCATACGTGGGATGCATCTCTTTTGGAAATTAGTCAAAACCCTTACATAAGTTCATTTTATTTCTAGGTTAATCAGAAAATAGAACAAATGATAAAAATGTGTTTATGATAATTAATGAAATGAAAGAGGAGCTAAATGATGTCGTGATCACAGAAGTATGAAAAGTTGTTACTGTAGTTAGGAAAAACAAAGAGAAAAAAACAAAAAAAAAAGAAAAAAAAAAACAAAAAAAAAAATAAAAAGAGAGAAAAAAAAAAAAGAAAAAAAAAACAAAACAAAAAGAAAAAAAAGAAAAAAAAACAGAAAGAGAAAAAAAAAAAAAAAGAAAAGAAATAAAAAAACAAAAGAAAAACCAAAAAAAAGAAAAAAAAGAAAAAAAAAAAAACAAAAAAACAGAAAAAAAAAAACCAAAAAAAAAGAAAGAAAAAAAGAAAAAAAAAAAACAGAAAAAAAAAGAAAAAAAAAAAAAGAAAAAACAAAAAAAGAAAAAAAAAAAAAAAAAAGAAAAAAAAAAGAAAAAAAAAAAAAACGAAAAAAAAAGAGAAAAAAAAAAAAAAAGAAAAAAAACAAAAACAAAACGAAAAAAAAGAAAAAATAAAAAGAAAAAAACAAAGAAGAAAAAAAAAAAAAAAAAAAGAAAAAACAAAAAAAGAAACAAGAAAAAAGAAAACAGCAAAAGGAAAAATGAAAGAGAAAAAAAAAAGAAGAAAAAAGAAAAAAAAAAATAACAAAAAAAAAACAGAGAAGAAAAAAAAAAAAAAAAAGAAAAAAAAAAAACAAAAAAAAGAAAAACAAAGAAAGAAAAAAAAAAAAAAAAAAAGAAAAACAGACAAAGAGCCAGAGAAACAAAAATAAGAGAAGAGCAAAAAGAGACAATATACATAAGATAAAGCAGAAAATGAAGATACACAGACGAGCAGAAGAAAGCACAGAGATTAAGACCCAAAAGATAAGAACAAGAAAAAACACAAAAAGAAACAAAAGAAAACAACAGAAAGAACGAAGACCAGATAGAGCGAAAAAAGAGAGAGAGACAGACACAAGAGAAACAAGACAGAGAGACAGAGCAAAAAGATAAAAACAACGAAAAAAGAAAAAAAGCAAGAAACATACAGAGAACAACAGAAACAAAAAACAGAAAGAATAAAAAGAAAGAGAATATACAGAAAGAAATGACATACAAAAGAAAAGAGAAAAGAAACAAAAGAGAAAATAGAGAAAACCAGAGCAGAAAAGAAATACACTATAAAAAAGGAGTACGTGTAAAAGAGAGACAAAAAACACAGAAAAGACAGAAAAGAAAAAGAGAAACAGAAGAGGTGCGGAGGCAGAGGAGAAAGATTAAAGAAAACAAAAAGAAGAGAACCGAGCAAAAAGAACAAACACAAAAAAAAGAAAGACAAAAGAAAAGAAAAAGAACAGAAAGAGACAGATAAACACCGCAGATAAGAGAGAGAGAGCACGAAAGAAGAAGCAAAACGAAAACAAGCAGAAAGAAAGAAGAGAGATAACAGAAAACAGAAACATAAAGAAGAAAGTAAAGAAAAAGAAAGAAAAACATAGAAAAAGAGAGCAAAAGAAAGATATAAAAATCAGAGACCAGAGAGATATACAACACGACAGCATGAAAGAGATAAAGAGATAAGAAGAAGAGAGAGAAGAAAGAGAGTAAGAGAAAAGAAAAAGAAAAAAGGAAAATTAAGACAAAAATGACCCAGACTAGCAAGAAAGCACAGACAACGCGAACGGAGTGAAAATAGAAGAGAGAAAGTACAAAAAGAAAGAAGAAAAGCAAGAGAGCATAAAAAGACCGAGAAACAACAAAAAATAAGAAACAGACAAAAAGAAAAATCAAAGACGAAAAAGAAAGAAAAATACACAAAAAAGAGATACAAGAACACAGAAGAATAACAGAAAAAGAAAAAAGAACAGCAAAAAAGATAAAGCAAAGAAAGAAAGCACAGCAAGCACAACGTAAGACGAAAAGATAAAAAGAAAGAAAGGAAAGAAAGAGAAAATAGGAAGACACAAATAGATAAAACAAGAGAAAGAAAGAAGAAAACGAAAAACAATCAAGAAAAGACGAGAAGAAAAAAGAGAGAGACGTATAAAGAAACATACACAAAAGAGATAAAGAAAATACAGCATACAGATAAAACAGAAAGACAAA